>DWKA01002779.1:0-10233 GCA_018249155.1 Panoquina ocola ocola
CAAATTTTGCATGCAGGTTCTTTTAGGGACGTAAATGCTCACTAAGACGGGATTTTATGATATTCAACCCCTAAGGGAGTTAAATAGGGGTTGTAAGTATGTATGTACATTCTATATTTTTCCCGAAGCGAAGCGAGGGTGGGCAGCTAGTCATAATATAGATATTATTCCTACTATTCTTACTATGCATGAAGTATTCCGGTTAAAAAACTTTTTTCAGGCCTAATTTAAGACTCAAGTGTCCCTTAAAAAGTTCCCAACGTATCAAAAATAAATGTACTTGCAATTGAAATCCTTCAAATAAGTATAAATGTTATTTAACTTTAATTTATCGTTCAATAAATCTCCGCGGCCGCCGGTAATCAGATCTGCTTTCCGATATAAAATTCAATTCGGCGTGAATTATTCCCGACAAATGACTTAGCATAAAATATCGAATGATTTTCATAGAACGCTCATACGAAACCTTTAATACAATGCTAATGTTATGTTACGATATTGGATTCTTTTACTTAGTACGAGTACTAGCGAACCGCCCCAGTTTTGCATGGATACAATTAACATGTTTAGAAAAATGCAACCTATGTCATTCAGTAATACCTACAGCATTTTAAAAATAAACTCACAATATAATATATGATTACCTCTTTAATGTATGATGGCATCAAGGAAGATCAAATGTATTCGATAACATTATTTGATATACACGGGCTTCCAACACAGTACCTGGGGCCTTGCGACATGTTCATATGAACCGTGTTTTAATCAATAAAAACATTCTTGATTTTTTTAATATAAGTTGCATGACAATGTTGCAGTCTCTCCGACTACAATTTATAAATTTATAATAAAATTCCGTCTGTATTAACGGAATTGCCATACTGTAAATTTAAAAGTCACGTTAAAAGCGTTCTTATGACTAAAGGTTACTATAAATTAGATGATTATTTCAATGATAAGAACGCTTGGACCTGAATTTTATATTTATAGCAGATATTTTATAAGGTGCCCTTTGTAACTGTGAGTAGGAAAAAATAATCTCGGTAGTTTCTTGCCGCTTCTTCTCCCGAGACCGCTCACGGTGGGGATTTGTAGAAGCGATGGCGTAGTTGACTTTCGAAAAGTGTTTGTAAAAAACCAACTTCGAATAAAATTTATTTGATTTGATTTGATTTGCTTCTGTACTTAGGATTGCAAGTAAAGCTACTATTCCCTATTCATATCATTAGATTGCTATATAATTGTTGCTCAGTTGCTAACCGTGCCAGAAAGCCCTTGAGCGGATTAAAAACTTGCAACGTAGAAACAAGGTAGACCAGTGCTCTACAGAATTGTTGAACTCAACATTGGCTACACATTCAACATGCGCTATATCAGGCCTCTTTCACTCTATGTACTTGCGCGCGATAATGACCTACCGGGCGCCGGGCTCTTGAGAGCCCATGTCTCAGTGGGTTGCCGGCAGCCGCGTAGAGCGCGTTCTAAATTTAAATGAATTGATTTTCTGTTTTCTCCTTGTTAACTGAAACTAACATTTTCCAACTACTTACTGTCTCATTCCTACACTTTATTTTTTTCTTTGATGTTTCGTGAAGATGAAAAAGGCAATGAATCGGTTAAACAGTAAAAACCCTATTATTCCTTTCTGACAACAAAATGTATGAATGTAGCACATGTAGGGTTACTATACTTATTTTTCTATTAATTCAGGACTAGCCAACACGTAACATATACGAAGACACATAATAAAACCACAGAAAACTTTCAAATTTCTCTTTAATCAATAATTTAAAGCTTACAGGAGACATATCTTGTTTTGTTTGTTAACGTAAGCGAATCTCACGTACCGCGGCCAACGAACAAAAACCATCAACACGTCCGACAAACAGAAATTTCGCCTCTATTACCGCTGCAATGAGAACATAATAGCGGTGCCGCATCTAATGCGGGCCGCTTGCCAGTCGTCGCAAAGGAAAACATCAAAATACGTGTCAAAAATACGACACACACAACACGCGCACAGTCACCGAGCCATTCGTCACACAAATACACAGTCAACCGCGCTTCGCTGTTCCTGTATCTTTTCACTGTCATATTCGGTTCGCAAAGGGCATATGCTTCGGCTGGGCTGCCCGCTCTCTACTACGACTGATGACTAGTGTTGACGCTAATAATCAAATTCGAATTCAGTTCACAAGCGTTTGCTATGTCAATTTTACATCCCTATACATTTCCGTTTTGTGATTTTAAAATATTTTCAGATTCATGAATTAGAGAAACCAAGCAACAGTGAAACTTAAGTGTTGTGTTAAAAAAATATGGACTTAATAAAAACTTTCTATACTAATAAAAACAGGTATTAATAGTTATTTACGATAGTATTATGTTTATCCATTCAGCATATTCGAAGTGCGTTGAAACAGCAATACACGCGTCACATTACTTAGTAGAAAGCTGCAGCCCAGCCTATCACGATCGTATCCAAACAAAATAGGATTTAGAGCAGAGATAGCATCTAGACATAGCTTGGACGGTTCAAAAACGCTATTGTCCGAATGTGAATCCATAGATAATAAACAATAATAATTGACACATAATATTTCTATATTCACATATCGAGCTGGGCGTCGAAATAAAAAAACTCTCCAAAGGTCGGGGGTGTAAAGTATTACAAAAAAAGGGGGAGAGGGGATAATAGGCGTTCGATAACACCACTCGGATTCAAAAACGGAACATCACCCAATACAGTCCACACGGATGCAACATGTCCGTTATATTCACACACGGATCAAGTAAACATTACATAATAACAAAAATGCTTGTACAAACACAACCGTAGACAAATTCACACATTTAATAACAATGGGTGAGCAGAATTGATCGCGCGTTAAGGATTTAATTTACCGTGAGCTAACTATTGCTTGCTATGTTTAACTTCGTATATACAGGAGAAAGAGGATTCATTTTAATTAGTTACTCTGGTTTTACTTCTGTAATGACCTTCAGTACGTATCATAATTACTATTGAATAAATATGTTAAGAATCTATTAGTAAACTTGCCACAATTCGAGATAAAAAGGATATTTATTTTTAAGTAGAGTGAACCGATTTAAACTTGCTACATTGCGTGAGGTCTTAGAAATATTTTGAGGTGAATGAATGAATTGAATACTGTTACAAAAACCATTTTTACCATTAAAATCTTATGTTCAAATTCAATGATATTTTAGCTCAACAGTAGAAAAATCCAACGCTCGATCATCTAAACCCACCCTCACAAATAATCATGATCTCATGTCAAGTTAACTCACAGGCATCAAGGAAGATCACTTCAAACAAGTTCTTCCTGTGTGGGACACGTAACTGACATAACTGCAAGAAGGTGTAATCTATTATCCACTTGATCTTACATGGGAAGGTAGTTTTAGGCCTAACTCAAGACATATTACATACAAAATCTTCACGCGTTACCATCC
This sequence comes from Panoquina ocola ocola, assembly GCA_018249155.1. Classification (NCBI taxonomy): domain Eukaryota; kingdom Metazoa; phylum Arthropoda; class Insecta; order Lepidoptera; family Hesperiidae; genus Panoquina; species Panoquina ocola. Next base: position 3,478 of record DWKA01002779.1, read on the forward strand.
ATTCATCGTGTCATGTTGATCCTAAATATACACAGTACAAATCCCAAGTGCAGTTAAGTCAGTACTCGCCCTTATTTAGTTTCCAGTTATCTTAAATATTGTTATTCACCCCTTATTCCGACAAAATTCACCGACGTTTTTTCGTTAAACAGGCAGGGAGCTGTCATGTGGTTGAAACGAAACACAAGCGCCGAAATTAACATACTATTTTTTTATTACTTAATGTAAACAAGTCACGTTACACATTTTTTAGATGTCATAAAATTATTCTCAATATATTTCATTTTTACATGCACCCTCTAATTTGGACAGGTCGTTAACACAAACGGAAAATATTTGTTCATGACGAATTGAAACTATAAATGTGTACCTGTCGAAAAATAACACGAAGCAGCGAAGACCTCTAAAAAAATCCTTTACTTCTACTCAAGATCTAAACATCATATTATATTCGTCTTATATTCGTCCAATAAAATGCTACAGAGTAAAATGAAACATGACTCGCCTACATTTTTTTAATCTACTTGTGCTTTTTACAAACGCGGTAATTTTAATTTCAAAATAAATACACCAAACGTCCCCAATGACAGCTTCCACCGAACCTACTTAGTATATTTGAAGTATATTTACAATATATATCTCTCACTCTAAATTGTACAATCCGACAAGGACAAATACCTACGCAGTAAACAAATTTCAATGGTCTCCATCTCGTGTTATCGCGTGGCATTTTAAACAGAATATATAAAAATGGTGTTGGCACAACAATTGTTTTGTATTCTTTAAATGTTGATACAATATGTTTAAGGGAAAACCCTTATACATTCTGTAACTATTATTTGCACGCCAAACATTTAACAAATAAAACTCATAAAGCATCACTCACAAAATATTTTTATTATCAAGCGTAAGACCATTGAAATTTGTAGTTTTCACAATCAATATAAATCGAAGGGCATCAAGAGATCGCATCACGTCCAGGTCAATTTACATCCAAACGTCGAACCTTAACATCTACATTATATCTAACACAATATAATGTACACACAACTGGCTACAATTGATTCTGGGTGCGTTCACAGGAGGAACATAAAAGGAGGATAACCGCAATCATCTCGCAGTCTGCACCCAATTCATGTAATACTCGAAAAACATTGAATCGATCGTTGGCAAATACTTTATGACTACGTCCGAAAGAGAGTGACATAATCATGGACAAATACTGAGTCGAACTTATCAAACTCGGCATGCGAGGGGGGAGGGAGGATTCGTACAATAATACATACAATTTGATTCTATTAACACGTGTATATATCCAAAAGTTGATTACTGCCTCGTACAAGTCACTCACACAAAAATTTTGACTCGCGCTTTTCACTATCATGCGTCCACGACATTCTTTCATCAAGACAAGAATCTTTGTATAATAAGTTCACACAAAATATATCGCATCTTTCTTTCTACAACAACCACTGATCTCTGTTATATAAATGCATTGGATAGAACAGCAGCATTTTAATTTAAAATTTAATTTAATTTCATGCCTACCTGATTCGCGCCATTTTCGCTAAGTAAAATATATTGATAAAAATTAACTTCTTCTAAATCTTTCGTGGTAGCGCTGCATGTAATCAAACCAAAACATTTCCTTCGGTTGGCCTTGGTGGGGCATACTGATAAATGACCACCACATTCCCTAAAACGATTTATTATTCCATTATATTATTATGCAATCTATTTCACCCATAAGAACCAGCTTATCTTTAACCATCAAAGCTAAACCACTACATGCGGCTACACAGTCAATTGACGTTCCACGTTTCCATCAAATGCATTTAAGTCACAGAGATCTGATTCACATAACTCATCCCCCCACGACGCGCGTACTGCCGTGCTCGCACGTGTGCGTGCGCGCGGTCCTGCAGCTAACAATAACAAGTCCAGCTCTCGCACGAGTGCGTGCGCGCCCGTTGCGTCCTGCAGCTAACGATAACAAGTCCAGCTTCATCATTATCATTGTCATCATCACTCACCCCCCTCCACGGCTGCACGCACGGCTGCACGCACGGCTACACGCACGGCCGCACGCACGGCCGCACACATGCACGGGCACGTACTCTCAGTTGCGCACGGGCGGCGCGGGCGAGTGGTGGTGCCGCTCGAGGTCCTCGAGCGAGAGCGCGTTGGGCACGTGCACGGACGGCAGCTTGCCGGCGGACGCGCGCGCCAGCAGCTCCGGCGAGAACCACCGCGCCAGCTGGTTGTCGCCGCCGCCGGCGCCGTTGCCAGCCATTTCTGACAAACACATTACAAACGTGTAAACGTACGAAGATGTATCATAACTTTTTTTCAATAAGAAAAAATAATACAACCTTAATGAACAAATATAGCATACAAAGACAGCTAAACCACAACACAAGTTTGACCTCGACTTTGGTTACACAACTTTTCGCTTCGATCAGACATAGTTTTCATTCAAACGCATGCCCGACAAGACGGATGATGAAACTAAGGTCCTGCGCCCACAGAATAAGGCACGGCGAAGATACGGCGCAGATACGGCAAGTTCAATACTATCTACCGTTACTGACGTCAGTGACTAACGTCAGATAGTATGGAACTTGCCGTATCTTCGCCGCGCCTTATTCTGTTTGCGTTGGGCCTAAGAAAACGCCAGTGACGGTACTCACCGTTGATATTCCTCTGGTGCGACTGGACCAGCAGCTGGTGCAGCGTGGTGCCGGCGGGCATGCCGCGCATGCCGCCCATGCCGCCCATGCTGCCGATGTTCATGTTGTTGTACTGGAACAACATTGATCGCACAGTCAGATTAACTTTGATACTAACTTAAACCTAAAATTTAGTTTAACATGTTACTAATACTGGATAATAGTATAGTATATTAATAATTAGCAATAAAGATCTCTCGCCAGGAAAGGATACATGCCTAAGGAGAAGTCAGTCCAAGTTTGCTAGATACATAATATAATTAATAATTGTGCACAAGTTCATTAGTCAGTAATAATTTGAGTTTTGTATACCCTTAGATCAAAAACATTACTGAGTAACAAAATAGTATCTTTATTTTAGTTGCAAATAACACTTCTTTGTCATTTCAAATATAAAATAAACTCACATTATTAGGAACCTGTTGCCTCTGTTGCGGGTGGGGGAACGATCGGCCACCGCTCACCATTTGCTGAAATAAAAACCAAACGCCGTTCACTATATAGAACAATAATTATGTTGACTACACCTTTGGCGAGTGGTTTGTCCACGTACAGTTAGAAGTTACTTGGTGATTTTTGTACACATTAATAGAACCAAGACTGAAGACCTCAAGTATCTAAAGTTATTAGAATACATTCCGAAAGCATTTTTAGTGAACATGGTTAACTTATAGTCTTTTACCCTTACACAGAAATATTTAGTATGACAAATCTTTCTACATTCACCATCAAATCCCAAACAATAAAATTAACAGAAGCCACCTACACCGCTTAGTGTTAATTTATAAGCTTTTAACTTGCTATAACATTCAGCTATAATAATACCTGGAATATACACTATAAGAACTCATATCAATTCCCCACCACAGAAATGCTTGTGCAATTATTCACTATACATAATGACATGTGTTATCAAATTATTGTTATTGAAAGCATTGTTAGTACCATTTACAAGTTGTAATGATTGATTAGTATATTTATTTGTTACAATAATTGACTATTATCTGTATCGACTAACCGGCGGCTGGCCCATGTAGTGCTGTGGATATTCTGTGTATGTCGCTACACCACTTTGGTTACCCTGAAACCATGACACACATTACACGCATGCCATTTACAATAACGATACCTACCAGCAGGGCTAACCTCTAATAGTACGTCCACAGTCCCCTTAATAATGACGAGTAATAACAAGTAATATTCGTAGTAACTCTTTATACTAATATCACTTACGAACTATCCCACCTACATCCTTATTTGAAGTTTCTCCCAAGAATTCATGGATGGCATAGCATGAGACTGTTAGTTCATTTGCTGGGGCTTATCCCATTAAAAAATCTAATAAATTTATCTAACAACAATTGCTCCTATTTTAATTTTAAATGGTGACAAAATAAAACAATGCAATAAAGTAAAAATAAAACTATTTTCCTAGATATAAGTTTTTGAAAAGTGGCCCTTGTGGATTGAAAACATAACCAAAAACATATAACTGGTCTCACCCTGGATCACAATCCGCAATGCAGCCACATCAATCATTAATGACAGCGACATCTACCTGTCAAAACAATTGCAGAAGAACAAACACTGACCTTGACGATGGGCCTCCCCTGCGGCAGCTTGTGGGGCCCCCACTGCTGCTGCTGCTTCGGACTGGGCGCTTCGGATTCCTTCTCGGCGGTCATTTTACGTAACACCTGAGAAACAAGTTATGTAAATATTTATTGGCTACTAGAAACGTTTCACTCGGCGAAATTATTTCTGCAGTTGGCAGCACACAGCCCATGAATGAGTATATTATATAAACAGTTGACTATCCAGCTATTATTGAAGGTGGATAGAAATAATGTACCAACATAAGAAGTTGTGATTTGACACATTGTTTTGATTGATGTGAGATAATCTAAAGGTAAAAATTTTTACCGTTAGAAACGTTCAAGATTTTTTTCCACTGGCGGTCACTAATGCAAGTACCGTGAAACATTACAGTCAGATGGCAAACATTACCACCAAATTGCTATTAAAAGAAATAGTGCAAAACTCGATGACTTTCAAAGACTTAACATCAACATTAGCCACCGGGCTGTGAACGTTGTTATTACTATTTTAACCTGTAAATTGCAAAGCGACGAGACACAATAGAAATTCTGTGTTTTATCCAGATCTGCCCATAGGCAGTTGATAGGTTAAACTATAAGGTGCTGATGTAAGGTACCGAGGTGGGCGTGAAGGAAATGGGCGTGGCCTGCTTGGGCGGCTGCTCGTGGCGGCGGCGGTAGTTCTCGCGCTGCTCCTCCAGCTTCTTCTTGATAAGCGCGCTCTGCATGATCGACTGCGTATGCGCCGCCAGCTCGCGTGGGGACGGGATGCGCGCGGGCACACCTGTGCAATAGAGAATGGTTTAACATTTTTTTTTATGGAAAAACGGTAGCAAACGAGGTGGCAGTGCTACCGTTTTTGCTGGTCTTGGACACCTGTGACAAACATCCGGGGACAGGATGCGCGCGAACACGCCTGCGATACAGGGAATGGTTTTACATATTTTTTTATGAAAATGTGGTAGCAAAGTATCTGACAGTGCCACTGTCTCTAGCTGCCCTGTGACGAACATCAGATAGGGTAATTTTGAAGGGAAACTTCTTTAACAGTGATAGGGAGTAAAATTTGTAGAAAGTAACACACGATACACGTCAATAGTACTACTACTAATGCTATGTAGGAGATAAATACAAAATTATTTCTGTGAGTTGAAAAAATATTAAATAGAATAAAACACAAGTGAATTTAAATTTAAGTATTGAAACGTTGACATGTTTCACTTCATATATGCGCACAACGTGCAAACAACCGGCTTATTATTTCTCAAAAAAAATAAGAGTATTCACTTGGAAACAAATATAACACTTAAGCAATAACAAAAACACAAAGACAGTACATATAAACATTTTAAAATAAAAAAAAATTGAAACGATTTCGAAACTAGGAAACTCTTTACATCCTCAGCTACATCCACAATGATCAAGTTACCTGGGTGATGCACCCCGAGCGTGTTGGGGCTGGCCATCGCCGCGATGGGCGATACGCAAGGGAAGGCTGCGTCCGGGGAACAACACAGGTATAGTGACTAGCTCTCTAATTACTATGTATACTCGTGAGCGATGTGCAGTCGTGCAGGGAAAATTTATATGAAACTATCCCATTAAAACATTACAATTTTGAATTAGAGGATCAAGTCATATTATTCAAATGATTTAACATAATATTTTATTGTTACTGTAACATTGATATCAATTAATTTGGCAAATGCTTTGTATTTCACTTTGAAAGTCATTCATTGCTTTGAAAGTTATGAACCAATATCACAGAAATAATTCCATACGAATTCATTGAATTATATTACAGAGGTAATGTTTCCTTATGTATATTCTAATTTATTAGTTCAATGACTAAATGAAATGTAGGTAATGCTAAGTGAATTGTAATGAGTTACATTTTTCAAAGTATTTCGAAACCAACAGAACAGTTTCAATGCCAGTCGTAGCCAGATTAGTAGGTTAGTTTAGAAATGGTCGCAAGGAATCTAGGTTAGCTTTAAAATGGTCGCAGGGATCTCTAAAGTGTAGATTTATAACTATTAGCACTGCAGTACAGTTAGTACGACAATCGACTTACTCGGCAGTGGGGAAATCCTCAGCGGTTGATGTGTAGGTGGCACCACCAGGTGTGGGGGAGCGCCCATTCCGCCAGGCAGGGGAGAACCGCCCATCTGGTAAAAAGGAATAAAAGCCAGCATAAATAACAGGGTGCTGAGTTCAAATCCTACATGCACCACTAATTTTCAAAAGTTATACATGCACAACTTAATTATCACTAGCTTCGATGAATTAAAATATTGTTGATCGTTTCCCTGACTCACGGTGCATTATGCTGAACAACAGATGAGGCTCCGGCACTACACCTTATCCAGGTTCCGAAAAGAATGTTTACCAACAAACGCTGCCTAGCAACCGATAACAGACAGATACTA
>DWKA01002780.1:0-10233 GCA_018249155.1 Panoquina ocola ocola
CATCTGTGACGAACTTCGAGTGGGACAATTATTACACTGTCCTATCCGAAGTTTGTCACAGGTGTCCATGGGCGGCAAGGGAAGGTGGCACTGTCAGCTTGTTTGCTACTGTTTTTCCATTTAAAAAAATACAATAAACACTAATACGTCAAATATCCTACTGCAACATAAGTAATTTTTACTGAATTTTAATTATTATGTACCAATGTATCCCATAAAGCCAAGTAGCACTAAAATAAAAGATATATCATACCCGCATAAAATAATAGCAAAACACTGAAACAGCGCTGGATACAACTGATCAGCTGCTGTATCCCCGAGGTATGTGGCACTGTCTTCATACATCTTAAAGCTATGTAGTGCACTTCAACATTAAATCACTTTTCCCTAAAAAAATAACACTGATCAATTCAATTATTAGTGTTTGTATGCACTTAAAAAACAAACACAGATATAGAAAGTTGTAACACAGAAAAAAAAAATAAGATTCTTATCAACTAATCTCAGTAATACCTAAGTGTAAAACTAGTGTAGCAGGAAAAAAGTAATATTTAAAATATTTATTCAATTATTATAAGATTAATCTAAACTGTCTTATCCACAAATTATAAATCACTCTATAATATATGAATTCTTGGTTTTCAAGTTGTAAGCGTTGTAAGCTTATAAGACTATTCTGTATATTATTTGTTTTAATTCAAAGTTTAAATAAAAACAAAATTCAACAACAATTCAACACAGTAATAAAATCAAAGCTTTTAAATGTTAAAAATAATACACATGAGAAATGAATAATTACCTTTTGACTAGAACATATTATTTATATATTTTTTCTGGTTTAATTAAATTTTGATCAATATTTCATAATAATATGTTATATTATTAAATTTTTTGCAACTTCACTTCACCTATGTCACCAAACATCAATCACCACAGAGCACTATCCTCGTCACCTGACGTTATTTCTCATACACAAGGAAGTTGTATTATACTAGGCGTCCACTTACCGGCATCGTCCGCTCCGTCCGCACCGCACGCAACGGATTTCAGTATTCTTTGTATAGAAACTCATATAAGTGCGTCCACCTGTCCGCATCGTGCGCAGTGTGCGCACGATATGTTACTCGTGTATAGATGGCAATGTTTTTGCCACACGCTCAAAATGTCAGAACGTTGCACTTGTTCTATATTCTACTCTGTGAGCACGCCTTTTGCTAATCAATACTTTATTTTGTGTTACGGCAACACTACTAATATCTAGGCGTTTCCTTTTCCGGTCGCCATTGCCCATTTGCGAGTTGTTCTTAGCCGGGTGGACGAGGACTGCGTCTGTGAATGAGAACATCTTAATTTTATTATAATTCTCTCTTAATTGAGAGGTAAGTTTTGTTTTTCTTCGTTCGGTAGATAGTGTTGTAAATATTTGTTTAAATTTTTATTTTCGTTTGTGGTATTCCAGATACCCATTCAAGCGTTGACCACCACGTCGTTACTGCTTGCAACAAAGGATCGAAAGCCTGCAAAATGCAGTACAACGGTTTTCACAATCAACATCCCATGTAAGTACAGAATTTTATTTATCAATCTTCACATTGATACCTAAATCACTTGTTATAATTGGGATCTTCAATCGAGTTCCGATTCGCGCAGCGGCCATTTTGTGAAATGCACTTTACTCAGCTGATACTTCTATCGGGCCGACCGACATTGAATTTATTGTTAGCAGTAGACCAGTAGTATTTTGTTGTCGATTCCAGCAGTTGTATTTATATCATTTACTTGTTTTACTTATTCAGAATGCTCGGTATAGTAAAAATCGATAAAATACTGTAGCCTGCTTCATATTGTATAGATAGATCAATATACTTAGTAGACAGACATAGGTATAGGTAGGTAATTACAGTAAAAAGAAGACCTAGTTATCGATTCTTTGAATGTTGCTACCGTACTTGGCCATGTTTGTGATCCATATGCGCCTACGATATTATCAATTGAATAATACTATGTGGTTAAAATTAAACGACTACGGTGATTAGATCGGAAATTAAGAGTGAGGAGGCGATTAAACGTTTACAGGATTGGTTCCTTCAAGTAAAGTCAAAACAACATTAGAAATGTCAACGGAACCCACTTCGCGGGGTTCCTTTTTCTTAGTAAATGAAATTAGCAAACCTTAACATAATCTGACTTGGGGGTGGGGGGCTTCTCCCCCTTAACTTTCGCTCACACCCCCCTCTCCCCCTCACTTCCCAGCTTTAAAACATTTATTAACTACCTTTGAATATGAATGAAATAAAACAATTATATAAACATTTCAGCTGAGATTTTCATAGCTGTGTCTTTTTATAGTAATGCCAGTTAGTTATTTTTCTTTTTTAAATCTGGTGTGTTGGCAAGTTTCAAGAGATATTTTTTGTGAAAATGTCTACCATTACCTATACAAATTCAGAAATGCAGATTGGATTGAAGATAATTTATGAAATAATTATCTTCAATCTAATCTGCATTTTTAAATATTTTTTTATAGTTGCATCAAAAGGTACATCTTCCTGATTTAAGCTGTTAATATTATTGATACTACTATAATTATAAACACTACAACATTGTAAAGTATCTTCTGTATCTTAAATTATTAACACTTTCACTTGACTCCTCAGTATTTGTTCAGTTTGTAAGAAATTGTATTAAATAGTTTTCCAGTATATACAAAATGTATGTTTGTGCAATATACTTCAATAATAATAAACAAAAATGTTTCAATTGGCTCAGAAAAAACTTACTAGATCTTTAAAAAGAAAGTTAGTGGGTCTATCAGTTGTGTCATTACTTGAAGTGGGCTTTGAACTACACTTTATACATGTTTTTATGTCGTTTTTGTGGGACAATAAACCAACACAATAATGTATTAAAGCTTGTCTGATGAAGAACCTAGGTGTGGCTATAGAATCTGAAATTGTATTGGACGATGTATGTATGGCTAAGGGTCGATTCACGCCAGAATGGCATGGCCGGCAGAAACTGATTTAAAACTTTTATCTATATCATATATGGACCAAAATCGCTTCAGAAGGTCGAAAAGGAAGTGCGGCCACCCGCGCCTTACCATTTCAGTGTGAATTGACCCTAATAGTATTACTGACCTCATGGTTGTGATCTAAATTTACTGGAGGAACTAACTTTGTGATTAAGCCTAATTTATAAGTTAATACAAAATACTTGAGACTTCCTCCTACACCTGTTTCCTTACAACTTCAGAATGAAATGTACCTACTTAATCTTTTTATGTTAAATTACTATTATCTTAAAAAAAAAATTGGATCTACCATCATCAATTACTTACCAAATATTGGTAGGTTGAATTTATAAATATGGAATAATAATTCCACGTAAGTAACTACTTTTTTAATTATTTTTCCATAAAAATATCTTCAAAATATGGAAATTAATAAACTTTCTGAAAATAGGGTATTAGTAAAACAAACTGCTACAATTGCTATTAGTTAAATTCCCTGGCCTATCTAACTATTTGTAAAATATTTTTATCTGAGGATAAATAAAACTACTATTTAATAGTTTCAGGCCTCGTCTAGACCGGAATGAACAATTCGGTAAAATACCATACTACAATGGTGGCCTGCCAGACTTTGGTGGGCCAAAACCATTTGGACCCAGAAACAATATGGCCAATAAAAATAATTTCAGGCCTAATAATGGAATGAGAAATGACTTCAACCACCGAAATGATGGAAATCAGAATGATTTTGGTGGACCCAAAGAGCATAGGCCGAGGAACAACTTTAACAACAATAACAATCAAATGCACAAGAAAAATGATTATGATGGAGATAAACAATCCGGTGGAAACATGCAGTTCTACAATAACAAGAATGATTTTGGTGGGCCAAAACAAAATTTCCAACCTAAATCCAATTTTGGACCCAAAACCTACAACAATCAGAATGGGAACCAACAAAACTTTGGACAAAAGAAAATATATGTACTGAATGCTGGTCAACAGTCTAATGACTTTACTGGGCGCAAACAACAAAGCTTGAAAGCCAAACACCCAGGTGACAGCTTGGTCAAGCCAAATTGGGATTTGTCTCAACTTGGCCCAATTCAAAAAGATTTTTACAAACCGCATGCCAATGTAGAAGCTCGCACAGATGACGATGTCCAAATGTTTCGTGCTACAAAGGAAATAACAGTGAGTGGCAATGATGTACCACGTCCAAACCAAATTTTTGATGAAGGCAATTTCCCCGATCATATTTTGAACACCATCAAAGAACAAGGCTGGGATGAGCCAACTGGCATACAAGCCCAAGGATGGCCAATTGCCTTATCTGGTCGTGATATGGTTGGAATTGCTTCCACAGGTTCTGGAAAGACCCTTGCCTATATGCTTCCTGCTGCTGTCCATATTGTTCATCAGCCACGCCTGCAGCGTGGAGAGGGTCCAATTGCTCTTATTCTTGCACCAACAAGAGAGTTGGCTCAACAAATTCAATCAGTAGCTCAAGCATACAGTGCTCGTGGTTGCATCAGGAATACTTGTTTATTTGGAGGGTCCCCTAAAGGGCCACAAGCTCGTGATCTAGAGAGAGGTGTTGAGATTGTTATTGCTACTCCTGGGCGATTGATAGACTTCTTAGAGCGAGGCACAACTAATCTGAGACGTTGCACTTATTTAGTGCTGGATGAAGCTGATAGAATGTTAGACATGGGTTTTGAGCCACAGATCCGTAAAATCATTGAACAAATTCGCCCTGACCGTCAAGTGCTGATGTGGTCAGCTACATGGCCAAAAGAGATTCAAGCACTTGCTGAAGATTTCCTGAATGATTATGTGAAAGTAAACATTGGTTCTTTGAATCTGTCTGCTAACAATAACATCAAACAGATTGTTGAAGTCTGTGAGGAGCATGAGAAAGAAACTAAGTTGACTAATCTGTTGAAAGAGATTTCCTCTGAGAAAGATAACAAAGTAATTGTTTTCGTTGAGACCAAAAAGAAGGTAAATAACATTATAAACAACACTTATCTTACATTTAGCTATTATATTTTTGTTCAGGAGATAATTTGTAAACTTTTATTTAAGGTGGATGATATTGCTCGTGCTGTACGTCGTAACGGGCATAAGGCTCTCGCTATCCATGGTGATAAGTCCCAACCTGAGAGGGATGCTGTCCTAAGTGAATTCCGCAATGGATCCACAACTATCCTTATTGCAACTGATGTAGCTGCTCGTGGATTAGATGTTGAAGATGTGAAGTTTGTTGTCAACTTCGACTATCCCAATTCCTCTGAAGATTACATCCACAGAATTGGTAATTATTTCATAACTGTACTCTAGTACTTTTATGATGCAAAACCTCAAAATAACATTAAATAATTATTTTTTTTTTATATTGAATGTAGGTCGCACGGGTCGCTGCCAACAATCTGGAACAGCTTACACTTACTTCACCAGTGGGGACGCTCGTCAAGCGCGAGCGCTAGTCGCCGTACTGCGCGAGACGGGCCAGACTCCCCCCGCTAAACTGAATGACATGGCGCGAAACAACAACAATAGCTCCGGTAATTTATTTTAATTGATTATTTACTAAAAACATTGTAATTATAAAATTTAGAAAACTAACAATTATATTTCTACCACAGGTCGCAACCGTTGGCAGCAACGTAAGGATAACAACAGTGGATCTAGCTCCCCACGCCAACAAAACAATAACACCTGGAACAATAAAATGGCTACAACCAATAACGAAAATGTCAACCAGCAGAATGGCTTCCAGAATCGCAACGTAAACCAGCAAGCTCCTCGATTCTCCAATCAGACCAACCAAAACAATCAGGGCTACAGACAAAACAATTACCAGAAGCAAATGCCATTCCCAAGCCCCAACATGTTCGAATCCATGGGCACCTATCAAGGTGGATACAACCAGGGATATCAGAATGCTTACAATAACCAAAATGGTTATGGACAACGTCCTTACAACAGTAAGATATCTTATTATGGTAGCTATTTAAATTTGCTGTAATATTAATATTCGGTTGGTTACTTTACTCTGGCTTTGTAAATTTTAGATGCACGCAATGGTGGGCAGCAATACCGCAACAATAACAACAATGGAAACAAATCTGCTGGTTCCGGATCCTCTTCCTATGGATCACCGCCTCCTCACTTTGCTACTCCTCCTCATTACCCTCAAATGCATCCCCATCATCAGGATATGCTTGGTAAGTTTCAAAACCACAAATATAGCACTTTAACGCGTTCACTGCCACCCTCCTACACCCAGTATCCCTAAAAATTAGCATAATATGGTGTGTCTCTAACGCGTAAGCTCATATAAGCGTCCCAGACATATTGTAATATCGTTAAAACGAACATACGTGTTTGGGGAGTGAATGGGCTAAACAGTAACAAGGTGCATGAAGATACAAGTAAAATAAACTCAATCATCATCTATTACCTAAGTAACATACTGTGTAAACACAATACTTTTATAATAAAATGTAATTCAATTTTTGAATTATCTAAACTCTTGACTTTGTAATTCCTATATTGAAGTTCTCGAGTTCCTCATTGTCAAGCAAATCATTACGATTAATGTGATATTGTTTAAGTTTGCTCAACAATATAATTTGTTTATATTCAGGTGGTAAATTCTACGGCGGCGGTGTCGGTGGCGGCGGGCCCTGCGGTTACCAAGCGGCCGTGAGCGCAGGGGTGCCGTACCCGCACCTCCCGCCCGGCCCGCTACTGTACGCTGCTCCTGTACAACAGTAAATGATAATATTATTATGCCTAAACCGTATGGCCACAGTAGACTTGAGAGGTACAGTTACCTGGGCAGTGCCAAATTAATTAGTTACACTTGATCGGTACGTAAACGCAATAGGGTTGTCAGTTGTTTGTCTCGCTATCGTCATTGCAGTTGTGTATGTGATTACGATATCAATAGGATAAAGCTGTTCATGAGATGTGAAGCACACGTCATGCGCTACTGTTGTGTACCAAATATTCCCAAGAATTTTGTGTAAAGTACTGTTTTTGTCAATACAAACTTCAACTTTCTTGTGGTCTACTGTGGCAAAGCCCTGCTCATATTACTTAATTGGTGTCTCTTGTTCTAATAAAGCTATCTTGATGTTTAAAATATACAATTTGATGTTGTATTTAGTCGTAAAGTTGTCTATGGTATAAATGTGTATCTCCAAATATGCAGGGCGCAAACGGTTTTCCTTTTTAGTTTACTAACTTTTGATTAGATTATTACTTTCTAGATCTGAATGAAAGCTTAAATTTCATATTTTAAAAATACCCTATCTTACATGTGGTTTTACTATAACTATTGTTTGTAGTATTAAATGTGAAAAATATTAAATATTCAGAGACATATTGCACTAGATGTGGATCTAAATGTTTGCAGATTCTCTTTCAGATCAATTTAAAATTATATTATTGTAATAAGTGTGTTAGTTTTAAAGATGAGTACATTAACTGTTGACTATAATTGCAGATTGCAGACCAGTGTTGAAACCTATACCTTACTTTTAACATTCTTCATTTAAGCATTTCATAAAAATTGGTATTTTTAGAAATCATTTTGGATATAGAATTCGTGAATGCTATTCAAAATCGTAGATTTTTTATGTCGCATAGAATGCAAGGTCAACAGATAATGTATGATTTAATATATTTGGTGGAGAAAACAGATCAACTGGTCAATTCCACCATTAGGTTTTAATCATTATATTTGTTAGAGTAGTTGGTGTGGGTACCCTCTTGTGTAATCCTGGGTGCCTTTCGTTTTTTAAATTGTCTGTATGATGTACGAAATGCACTAAACATATAGAAGATAAAAAAAATTATGGGAGGATTTACACACCAGAAAGATAATCTGACGTATTTTGTATAAATTGTTGCCGTGGAGTTACAAAATGATCGTAACAAATGGGAACGTGAGGGACAACTTAGTATTAGTAAATTATAATGCTTTTGATATACTTCCGAAACAACAATCTGTATTGCCAGATAAAATTGTGAATATTTTTCTTATTTATAGTGATGTCAATGACATTTAAAGTCGCTGATTTCAAGATTATTTTTTAAACGAAGATTAGATCTAAAACTTGAATATTTATGCCTAAGATTTTTAGTCTACGTCAATTCGACATAGGCAACGGCTGGGCTTCGAATGCTAATAATAAAAAGATTCTACCGTTCTAAAACATGTAGGAGGAATGTAAATACGTGCATTTAACTTAAGGTGATTAGTATTTTGATCGTTACGAATTTGAACAACGGTTACTTTCTTTTCTAGCAAAATAAGTGATTTCTTCATATTTGTTTTTGATTATTTTTATATTATGTAATTCACGTAATTCGTCTAGTTAATTACTGAAGTTTCTTTGTACGTAAAGGGGTTCTAAGGGCTAACTGGATAGGGACGTCGTATGGTACAAAATAAACAGAAACAGTTATTATGTATTTTTTAGAAGCCCATTACTGTCCAAAGAGAAAAAATCTGTGATATTTCATTACTATAACCTGTCGTTGCGTTGGTCAATTGTTATTACATAAGAACACTCCTGCATTTGGGTAGTGTTTTACTAGACAAAAATATATTTTTTGACTATTTGAGCGGATTTCATGAATGTTTGTGACTACAAAGCTTGCAAGTCGTTCACAGATAATATTATGATATGATAGGTGTAAGATTTAATATTTTATTGTTATTCAATTTTAGTTTTCAGTTAACCGCAAGGTGACGAAATTGTACCAGTTCAGAGGGACGTAAAAGTTATTATCTAGAAATCCCGTTATTTAAATACATAAATATATCACGATACAGACGGGTCTAACCAGATATAAGTAAGGGGTGAACAACGGGTTCGTGAGTCTCGTGTATGGAAAGTGATATGATGCGAGATTTGCTGTTATTCGTGTACAATATAAGAGAAAGAGACTGCAATGAAAGAAAGAATGTGTAAATGAGCATTACGTTTCATCTGTAAGATGATTTCCTTAACACTAGCCTGTCCCAGTCATTAGTTTTGTTTAATTATTTATACGAAGTATAATGAATAGGTGGCGAGGCGATAGATAGGGTCGACCAGGCTAGTTAGATACGCGTATGTACTGGATCAGCAAGAGTGACATGTCGAGTATGGTCGCGATTGCAGGTAGCTCCTGTATTATGTACAAAGTACTGCACCCACCTCTACTAAACAACTGTGATAATAACACTAAGTAGCGTAGCAGGCGATTTATATACTAGTTACGTCCAAGAGAAGGGATGACATCATATCTGACATATTGTATTGTGATAATAAGTATCAAGGCGTGCACTCCGTTTTTGCGCGTGTTGATGTAATGTTTTTCTCTAAACAAGACTGATTATGATTATTTCTTAATTGAATACATATTTTATACATGTTCCACTTTGACTGAATGAATTAAGATGTCGTTTTGTATTTATATTGGTAGTCTTCTTGTGCGGTGTGTTTTCTCCAAAATTTATTATTCACTATGTTGGATATGAGTCAAAGCGCCTTTCCATGCGGTCACCGAATTGACAAATTCAATTACTTTTATAAGTTGATTCTATTTTCCTTTATTGTGATGGAAAATGTTGTTGACAAATTAAGTGGCAGCGACAGTACGAGCATACTAACGTTATTAAAGTATTTTATTATTTGTTGTTTATTACAAAATTTTATTTATTCAGCCAGATTATCTCATAGGCAGTAGTAGTTTCATGCTTTACTATATACTATTTAAGAATTTACTTTGAAAAAATTGTGAGCTTGTGAAAAATATACATAGATTTTTAAGTATGTGGCAATGCAGATCTTCATAAATATCGATTCTATTAACAAAGTACATAGTTCATATTTATTCAACTTGTAAAGTAAATGGAGGAAGAGAAGCTCCATATAAACTGTCCCAAAGGGAAGTCTTCTGAATGTTTATAAGAAGTGCATTTCTTCTATGTAATACAGTATTAAATTCCGATTAATAAATTGATGTATAATTAATGTTGTCTTTTTTTTATGTCAACGACCATTTATCATATCGCACCTTTAGGGAGGACGCCCACAGAATAAGGGTGCCTGTCAACCGGAGCGGAGCGGAGAAACGGATAAAAATTAACCAATAGGATTGCACAAAATCTCCGCTCCTCCAAAATCAACAAAATCTATTGGTTAATATTTATCCGT
>DWKA01002781.1:0-10231 GCA_018249155.1 Panoquina ocola ocola
AGGCAGACACAAATAAAAAAAATTGAAGAATAAATAATAATAATTTAATGCCACAACTAATTTAAAATTTACTTTTAAATATTTTTAAATGAATAAAATCGATAAATAGTGGTAAGATAGTCTGGTTTTCTCGTAAGATCATTGAAACGAAGTATACATCTATACGTGCATGTAGTACCTACTCTATCAAAAATGTACTCACTAAAGTATGCGATCGTTCAAGGAGTAACTACTTATACGCACGTGTGGTTTTGAAACGCTTATTGAACAGCTAAGCTTTGTATTGATATTTTTCTTAGTAACCACTATGACGGGAGTGTCTGTATATTCAATATTTTGAAAATTGTATTTTCTATACATATAGAAGTGGTTTTTGGCTTTGTTTGTCTTTCTGTAAGACATTTTGAGAACACCACTGATCAGGTTTCATACTTGAAATGTTTTAGTTTAGTTTTAGAAGAAACGTCTACGAAGTTATTTTTATTACGAGAGAAAATAATATTTCCCTTTATTGGAAAGCATCTATTTCCTGTTTCTATCTTATCAATCCTGGTGAAATAATAATTAAAATATTTAAGATGTTTTTCGATATGTTCGAATTTGCTCTACGATTATTGTATGGAGTATCACCAATACCGCCATGGTGTGTTCCCACTCAGTATTTCAGTCGTGACGGCTCACGTTTCCTGCTTTATAGGAGTCGATCAGACTTACATTGGAGATGGTCCATACAGGAATCAGAAGTCCATAAATCCGAATCGTATATCGATATGGTCCATGAAATGCATTATCATTCAACATACATTAAAAAAGAATCATGTGTGGAAAATTGGGTGTACTTCTAATTATAACCGGCATGAAAAGCTCCATACTATGGTTTCTTACGTTATCGTCACGTGTTTTTCTCCATTTGTCTTTTAATTCCATTATCTAACCTTAGGAATGCCTAAGAGTTCCAGGTACAGAAATAAAAGAAATAAAAATAAGGAAATACAAAATTAAAATAATTGAGCTAGACTACATCATCACAACTACACAGACACGGTACAACGATGACATTCCTGAATGTATTTTATGCTGATGAATCAGCAAAGGCAGCTACTTGGCGACGCACGATGAGATACGCTATTTTATTTTGCTATTACAAAACCCACAGATTTTAATCGCGCATTATATTTAAATCAGACGCTTTGGTGTTTTAAATATTTTGCCAACTTTGCTCTCAGACAGTCTCACGGTTAAAATAGACTGTAGAGTCAGTTGCACTTCTGCAAGTCATTCGAAACAGCTATGCTAATGTATGCCGGCATGGTGATGGATTCACATCTTAAAACGTAATGTTAAAGATTTCCTTTAATCATGAAAATCAACAATCTAGAAAATGTATACAGAAAATAATAGCATTATCTTAGCCAAACGTAATCAGTAATGATTAAATGATTTCGTATACAGCGTTGACAAACAAAAGTATCAAGATGTGGAAAATGAGAAACGATAATGAGATCAAATGAGGAAAGGCATTCAGTGAGCAGTTAGTGTATCGACAAGAAAAATTGAAGCTATTTGTACGCTGTGCCAATGACCAATTTGTTACACTTAGTTGTGAATTGAAATCGGGTTTAAACCATAGTCACGCTTGATTTGAAAGGTATGCAGATGGATATTTTTAAAATAAAAGAGTTATCCGTAGCCGCGGTAGGTCGCAATCGTGCGCAATATCGCTTCGACTGTACAGTTACCGTATAACGGAAACGCGGCGCAGCGCGCACTCTATTATGTCAAAAGATTTGTATAGAAATTTTATAAGTGAACGGAGTAACACTGACTCCGGATACATCCGAATTCCAATTACATCACA
This sequence comes from Panoquina ocola ocola, assembly GCA_018249155.1. Lineage (NCBI taxonomy): Eukaryota > Metazoa > Arthropoda > Insecta > Lepidoptera > Hesperiidae > Panoquina > Panoquina ocola. The sequence goes on from DWKA01002781.1 coordinate 1,859, forward strand.
GACGACTCCATTTCACTTTCCGACCTACCCGGAAGTGAATTCCTAAGCACGAGCATACGGCCCGGCGGCTAGCGAGCGCGGCTGAATCGCGACCCTAACTCCGCGCACTAGAGCTCAGGCCGCGACCCACGGCAGAAAGTGTCAGAGGCGAGCGCATAACGCCAAAGCGGATGTGAACGTTCCGAGGTGTTAATCGAAAAGTGTCTTAATTTTGATGCATTAGAGTGTAAATTATTGTGCGAAGCGGTGCGACAGTCGCGAAAGTAGTGGCAACTTTCACGACACGATGGGATGGGGGCGCAAGTGGCGGCGGCGCGGGGCCCTGCGACGCGACGGCCCATTGACGACACCGTGACCTACATATAGCGGCTCCATTCATGCTGCGGTCTCGCGCGAGGCGCGCAGGACTCGGGCCCGCACACTTACCGAACAAACTGCGACACCGGATTTTCTATCGACCACTTGCACAACCTCGTGACGCTAGTTGTCGCAATCGAACCTACGCCTCGCGCAGCGGGCCAAGGCCGCGCCGCCACCATCACTACACTTGTTCAATTAGACGCTTCCAATGCACGCTCCTAAAAGACATAAAATATGTGCCACTAGACAACGCAGACGACGTACGCGACATATCCTTTTTGTAGAGATGTGCCTATTGTAAAACGCCACAAGAATCTCCCACGTTTCCCTGAGCGATACGCTCAACATTAATGCGTTACTCAATTATTTAGTCGATTAACTCATTCATATCTCTTAATACCTATTTGCTAATGTGGTCTTTACCAGTAGCCCCAAGATATGTTAAAAGGTATCTACTAAAGACGAACTCTACCAAACTTTGTTCTTAGTTTACTTGCAAGTTTCATAACAACTCGATCTTCAACTATTCGAGGGAAAAACATTATTGACGTTTTTCTGAAATCAACGCCGACCTACAAATATACGAATAGATATAGAGAGGCCGATACACAGAGACAATAATACATACATCTTTAAAAAAATGTTTACGATAATCTCGGAGAAACAGAGACTATACCGTTTGAGTTGCTGTAGACATTTCAAAGTCTTGTATTTTTATCTAAATTTTGACATAAACTCTTTCGGCTTCGTTCAGCATTGACAATGCGACGGCTCTATTTCAGCGGCACTATTGTACCTAACTAGTAGTAAGTCGATTTGCGTAAAACGAGGCGAGTGAGTACGTAGATTGCTGGTCGTGCGCTGGTAGATGAAGTGGTGAGGCAAGGTGGCGTTGGTCGTTGGCCGTTGCGCTAGGTGTCTGCGACTGCGAAGTGCAGGCGCGGCGCGGGGCGGGGGCGCGGGGGGCATGCGGCAGGGGAGCGCCGGCTGCCAGACAGCGGGGCTCCGCGGGGAGGCCAGCAGCAGCCTCTTGCACGCCACTTCGACAAGTTGGCGCGAGCGTTGCTCTACTTTGTTATTAAAAGTTGCATATTAATGACCGATACATTCTCCGGGTGGCGTTGACGCCTCGTTGTTTAACGTTTTCGTCGTTCAAATTGCTGTGTTACGTCCGAATTGCAATGTAATGGAATAGATTTTCGACAATGTAATACTCGTAGGGTAAGGTGGTGTAAGATTGCGCGGTCGATAAGAGTGCGCATTGCACTTCACATCGATTCTGTGCGAGGTCTGAACTTAATTTCAGTTATGTTTTGGTCTCTTAGCAACAAATGATACGCTACCGAAAAATTATCGAAATTGGATAAAAAACGAAGAAACCATATAAGTCAAAAGTTTTTAACTCGTTTTGATCTAATTTTCTTGTGTTTTGCACAGATTTCTGTTCGTAAACTACAATTTTAACCAAAATATTCATTTATTATCTGAATAATGTACCTATTTGGCTAATTGATTCGTTCGAAAAACTTCGCACAAATGTCAAGAGATGGCTTCAGTATCTAAATATGTTTAGGAAGTGTGAAGTGTATAAGAGTGCGCACGGTGTGTGCGTATAAGAATGCGCGCGTACTCTTATACGACGTTTATTTTTCTGTATTGTAGTGTGCAAAATAAAGTCTCATTTATTAAATTCAAATAAAATTTTACAAACTTATGTTTTTTTCGTCTTTTTCAGCCCCTTGATTGTGGCTTTCATACTATCTTTAAAAAATACTATGCTAATGAATGCGAAAAACGAGAGCAATAACGGTGTTCCAAATTGTAGGAATATTTACGCCAGCGTACTTAAAAGCTGCAACATTATCATGTGCAGCATAGAGTTTCAAAGTTACTGGCATTGACCCTTACGATCCCGATGTATGTAAGGAACCTGATTTTTTAGCAAGTTCTGTACGTAACGGCAACTACTGCAGCTGTGATTTGGGAACCTGAGCTACAACCATCTACGAGTTATTCAATTAAAGTAAACTCACTATTTGTTTACAGACCTATAAACACTGCTGAGAAATCAAGTATTTTAAAAGCAGTGGAAAATACTTCTCCAATTCCCAAGGCTGCCGATAAAAAGACAATTTTTATCAGAAAACGTAACAAATCAGATATCATAACGGAAGACTAAATTGAATGTTCGGTCTGCCAACGATGGTGGTACGAAAACTGTATTGTCTATTTAGGCCAGTGGTTCCCAACCAGTGTTCCGTGGACCACCAGTGGTTCGCAGAAGCCTAAATATGGTCCGCGAATGATTTGGTCGAAAAGACAGAAACCGCAAGGATTTGAAGTCTTTGATCAAATGTGATTTGATTTGATCAAATTCACGTCAAGAATCCCTGCGCTATTTTTTGGTATTTTCAACAACTTATTAAAAACAACACCAGAAATCGTTTGTATATTAGTCCTAGGATAGCCGGACTAGTGAAAAAGAGCTAGAGATTTTTTTTATTAAAATGTTTTATTTTTACAGTTTATGTTTGTAGTCCCTGCTAAAAAGAATTATATAAAAGTGATCCCTGACTAAGAAAAGATTGGGAACTCCTGATTTAGGCAAAGGACTATTTTTGCGACGTGTGCACTAAGAAGTAATTCGCGCACTCTTGTACGACCTAACGCGCACTCTTATACACCCGGGTGTATAAGAGTGCGCAATTTTCATTTTTTACATTTTCTGATTTCCTAAATTAGTTAATGATATTATTATTATTCGTTGAATTAAAAATTGTTGCCAAATAAGTAGAGATAATAAATAAATAATGTTGATATTTTTAAATACAATATTTTATTTTTTATGGAGCCCCAAACTTAAAGTGCGCAATCTTACACCACCTTACCCTATATTCTATGTTACGGCAGTAATCAATTTACTCTAATACGACACTCAAGGTGACGGATGGATCCTCCTAATGATACTGGGTTAATGATAATGATTGTGCACGTCAAATCAAAGCAAATGCTTAGGATGATGATGTTGATGACACAATAGACTTATACAGACAAGAACCAGTGAATATGAATACGACATTATAGATTAAAGTTAAAAAGATTTATTCAGAAGGAAACTTCCAATGCATCGCACATTCCCGGATTACAAAGAGAATGCACAAAGAAAGCGAATCAACTATTGATAGCATCTTTTTAATGTTGCTAAAAGCATTCTCTTCCGATGCGAAGTTACAGAGTACTTTAATATCTATAAGTTAATACAGAAGAGAAAGATGAAGTTAAAATAGATAAAGAGGACTATACAAAAAGCTACGAGCTTTTAAGTATATATTTTATTTGTGATTTTAAAAGATTTTAAATGTATAGCCTTGTGGAACTCAAGAAAGTGTAACAAACAAATTACCTTCACATAATAATTTCGGAATAGGAAATTAAAAGGATTAACATTATCGATTTTAAAATGAGCTTCTTTTCTCAACTATATTTTAGGATTTCAAGCTTTCGCTTACTGTCATTACAGTTTTCTTTAATGTAAACAGATAAACAACAATTAAAAACTAGAATCGTGTATTTTTTTAATATCTTTGGAATATAATATAAACGTAATCATATTTTATCCGTAAACACTTCCATTTAACACATAATCTGTTATAACCATTGTCAACTAATTTCACTTCCCACGGGTTTTCATGTGTATTCTATTTTCGCGTACAAATCCGAGTGATTCATGACACCAATATAAATAATACGTTAAAAGATTTATATACCGGTAATAACTTTACTGTTCAGATCGTCGTTAAAAAAATAAAAATGCATTAAATCAGAATTCAATTCAACGGTTGGACGAACAAAACGTAAGGTAACCAAAACTAATAACAACACAGAATTAAGCGTTTCGTCTACTTGCGCAGTGCTATTACCTTCTACGTAAGAAAAACATTTCCTCGCAATTTTCTCACAGTGCAATCTGTACGTATTACATCTAACTAGAGTTGCGGTAACAAGCCCGCAATCACAAATAACGTCCTCCTGAGATGCTACACGCGTAAATCTTGGGCGATTTATAGTTATCACTTCCTTATACTTCCTGGTTCCCTCTCCAAGGAAATCAGGGTGTTGGTTACCGTAAATATAATATTTATGCAACTAACTCATACATTTATAGCAAGTTAGTGATATGGTTTAAGTAAATGATGTATAAAAAATTTGCACTAACCGTACAGAACTTCATAGAAATTACATCTCCTTCCATTTTCTGCATGTTTTTACTTTTTACAGAACACCCTTCCAATAAGCAATGGCATCCACAGTTCCTTTACTTAGACGATCATTAAGGATCAATACAAGCCGCAAACTTCAATGATTAAACAAATGTGATTTACATTTTTTAACCGACTTCAAAAAGGAGGAGGTTCTCAATTCGGTCGGTATATTTTGCACCCATCAAATTGCTATACCTACATCAGTTGCATAGATGATTTTTAACATAAGTCAAATCGCGTCTCTCAACCATCCATCGCGCAGTAACAGTTTTCGCAACCGGCCAATTTGATAGAGCACATTCCTGATCCAGAAATACTCACACCACCAACATTTATTTACCAACAAATGAGTCACACACCGCCACACAAATAGACATGCATCGCCAGTACATGTGGGCAGAGCCACCTGATATTTATTCAGCGGGCGAGCGACATTGCCACTCGTCACCACTCGTCTAAAATAGACGGATCCCGAGATTTGATTTAAATCGGCCGATGTTGTCGATCAGAGACACATAAAGAGGTGGGCCTTATAACGGCCCCGGACCTAAATAAAAAGTTTAAATCGAAAATTAACGAAATGTGGCGGCAATTTTATGACTATACTCTTCAAAGGATAACATTGAACATTCAAACCCTTATTTACAAATAGAACTATAAGGTCATACTGAAATAGAAAGTAGATGAGAATACAAATAATCGATCATGTCATTCTATTTCACAGAAACCGAATAGCATACGGAATTTGTGAATGAGGGAATAAGTTACGGTTCCAGGAAATGAATTGCATAATATACGTGGTGGGGTGTAGCTTGAATTGTACCAGATGAAAATAACACACATTTTACGCATCAATCCTCTGCATAATTATATCCCAGTGAATCATTTTACAAGCTCATTTTAATGTTAAGTAAACGTTTGTAATTTACGTAACATTTCATATGCAATACATTATTTAAAAAAATGCCCAGTCGTTGCTTGAATAACGAATTCGGAGAACTGAGCAAATACAGAGGGCATACATTTTTTATATCTACATTATTTTTCTTTAATTGATGCAGACTTAACTAACTGAAACCAGGGTCGTAAGACGGAAAATAAACTTTTTAAATAACCCAATTTCCCAAACACTTGTAACACCTAAACATACTTTCGTATATAGACAACAGACATACATTTCTAGCGAGACTCAGAATTTCAAAATGACCAATGCAAAACTTTTATAATATTCATATTTCAAGTATTTCCAACGAGAGTAAGACCGCTTGGTTCCGGAAACAATAAGACTCCTAAAGTTTTCAAGCGTTCGATATAAGATGTCAGCGGGAGCGACTAAAAATAAAATCTTTTTATGAGTAGGTATATTCAATACTTACTATTTTTGATTATTTTATTTATTTAAGATGTTTTTTTTATAAACATAAGGCCAAACGAAAAAGTAAACGAGTCATCCGATGGTAAGTGGCCACCCTTGCCTATGGACATTAGCAACACCAGGGGGATCACTGATACAACGCCGGCCCTGAAGAAGAACTCTTTTCGACCTTTTTAGGAGAACCCCGTATCATAGTGCACCGGAAAAACTTCAAATGCTAATGTAGATGTCGCTATAATCATCATGAGCGTTACGAAATTAAATCTAAAAAGATCACGAAGGAGAGGATACAAAACTCGCAAAGAATTTGGAATCCTCACTGGAGAAACGTTATGGTGATTACACCATTACCTACCTACAGAGTACAGACTACCTACAGATTACTGTAGGCCTCCTAAACTACGAGATACCCTGGTCCAGAAGTGGAACATTAAAGTTGAAACCACTTAAAACAAAAAGAAGCTTATAATATCCCGCTAAAGCTTATGAATCAGACCGTACCCTAATGAGAAACTGAAACTTACAATAAGTATTTGTAACAAAATGTTGCACGTTAATGCACCTCCGTTGTTTAATTAATTTTGCATATTGCCACCCCTTGGGACAGTCTGGTACTAGTGAATGCGAGCGCCCGAGAGCGTAGAAATAATATCAATTTATACAAAGTTCCAGGAAGCCAATGTTTTGTTTCAACGATAAACTATTCAACTTCGCACTTTATAATTGTATGAACTATTTTAGCACTTGTAATTAATGGTAACTACTAATGAGGGGTTGTTTATACTTTTAAAAACTTTTCAAATTAATCAGTTTTTAACCGACTTCAAAAAAGAACAAGGTTATTATCTCCGATTAATGAAAATGATGCTCCGATACTTTTAACTTTAATTCAAATACATATTTTATATTGTATTTACAGAAAACCTTAGAATATCGTACATTGGCCATGCGCACAATTTTATAAAAAAAAATAGATAGTTTCGAACCAGTTGCATGGGTCATGGTAACGGTATGACTTACCGTAACCTACCGTGACGATCCATGCAACTGGTTCGAAATATCGGTTAATAAAAAACGAATCGCGTGTACCCGTTTACATTCAAAACTACAAGAAGCTTTGCAAACTCTCTAATATCATGAAAATAAAAACACTACTTGTGTTAACCCGAACGCCAAATGAACATTAGCGCCATTCAATGATTTAAATAAAATACGGTCTTTACATCATTTAGCCGCATGACTCCACGTTCCAAATACCCTAGAAACAAAACAGTCAAAACACGTTAGCGCCGCGTTACGTTGCAGTTCATCAAAAACGCGTAAAGCGCGCGAAACAACGTTTAATAAATTATTTACCCTTTATCGACCCTCGTAAAAACGTTCACCACACCAAACTGTACTTTAACGTGTCGATTCAAAGGCTTAATGTCATTTGACTAGCGTACGCGTAATAAAATGTCTCCCGGTGTAATATCGACTGTGCTTCCTTGTTGATAAAGTATGTTTTGCTACGAAAACGCTGAAATAATAATAAATTAATGAATCAAATTGAGTTTTGTGCGGGGTGTTGTTACAGTACACGTGTCTAGTATAGAAGGAGTAAATGTCGCGAACGACATTTATTTATACGGCACTCCGCGAGTAAGTATATCGCTTTTTAAACGTCAGCGCTTACTGGTAGTAGGTAAACTATGGAACTCGTGGACCAAGAATGTAAACAAAGTCTGACGTACGTTTCAGAGCTGCGTGGGTAAATTTCGTTACTTAGTTATGCAACATTATACCTATTTCCAATACAGGTACATACTGCAATCTATATAAAAAAATCGAAGCTCTGAGAAACTTTTTAAATCGCATATGATTTTAAACTAACTCAAAATTGACTTTAAATTGAATATAAATTAAACAAATCTCTATCTTTCATAAATAAATAATTCAATAATAAAATTATTGAATATCAATATGCAAATATAAAAAAGTAATGAATTTGAAACGATCACAAACCGTAAAACACAATACCATTCATTCCCTCACGCGCCGTTACAGGGGAGATTAAATGCTTTTTATTAGGGGTCGCTCGCTGCAACTAATGAAAACCAACGGGTTACAATATAATCAGAAGCGATTCGAATTAAATTGTGTGCCAATATTTTCGCAGATTTCCAATTTCATTTGAATTTTATTCGTTTTTAAATAACGAACTGAAATCCGTAACCGATTTTCGAAAGTATTATATGTAAGAAGTATTATATCAATCACGCAGTAGTAGCAACACGTGTAAAAATACCAAATACTAAAAGAAATACTCATCATTACATAGTATAAAACAGAGTCGCTTTTTCTGTCCTCATGTCCCTTTGTACGCTTAAATCTTTA
>DWKA01002782.1:0-10231 GCA_018249155.1 Panoquina ocola ocola
CCGATATGCACACAAAATTTCATACAAATCGGTTCAGCCGTTTAGGAGGAGTACGGTAACTAACACTGTGACAAGGAAATTTTATATATTAGATTAGTTAGATCTAAATATATAAAACTCAAAGGTGTCTGACTGACTGACTGACTGACTGACATAACGCACAGCCCAAACCACTGGACGGATCGGGCTAAAACTTGGCATGCAGATAGATATTATAAGTTTATAACGTAGGCATCCGCATCGCAGGATTTTGTTCAATTCTACCCCCAAGGGGATACAATAGGGGATGAAAGTTTGTATGAAACTTTGTCAATTTTCAACCGATCGGGCTGAGAATTTGCATGCATAAAGCTACTAAGACGTGGAAATTCCCTAAGAAAGGATTTTGATAAATTCCACAAATTATACCTTATTAATACTCGTAATAATACTTCTTAACGCGAGCGAAGCTGCGGGCAAAAGCTAGTTATAGTCATAAAGCTGAAGGGTTTGTTTGTTTGCTTGAACGCGCTAATCTCGGGAATTACTAATCCGATTTGGAAAATTCTTTCAATGTTAGATAACCCATTTATCGAGGAATGCTATTAGGTTATAATTATATCATCACGTTAAGACCAATATGAGAGGAGAAGCTTATACTAATATTCTTTCCGATGCGAAGCGAGAGCGGGCAGCTAGCAGTTGAAGAATTATGTAATAGTTTTGGACACCATTTTCATTATTAATTGCATATTGTATGCAATCCATTAGGAATGTAGATAGATACTTTAAGCTGTGGTCACATTGTCATATAAGTTGATGAGTCCTACTGATAATGTGTCCACAAATGTGCATATTTAAAGTTATTAAAAAAAACTACAATTTATAACAGTGGGATGCTTCTAAGATGTAGGTATATTTTTAAACTGTGAAACAAAGTTCTTAGTTAATAAAAAAAGAACACGCATTACGATTAAGTATTATGAAGTACCCAAGTATAACTTTGAAGTTAACAAATTCCGTGGTGTAAGCGAAATTGCCACATAGCTAAATTAAAAGGTGTTTGACATTTGAGAACGTTTAAACTGTTTTCCATAATTGCATTATGATAATGGTTATGGGGCGGAAGTGCAAAAAATCAAACCAGCCACTCACGAGTCGGTGATCGCGTGCGATTTAAATCTACTAATTACGAATATAATGCGCAAATTGCCATTTTGACACGCATTTGTACCGTAGCATGCAAGTATTTCTGTCGGCCGGGGTAAAATTATGTCTTTTATAATACGAATAATAAATACAATGCAAGTTCTCGTCGTTGGTAATATAACAGTTAGAAAAAAGCAGTCGTTTCGTTAATAACTCTTTTAGACAAGCTTTGTGTAGAGGCGATAAATGCTCACACACACAAGTAGGAGTTCCTGAGCTGACTGTACAAATATTTATCGGTCACAAATATCTCAGCCGATAATTTAATTTTCGGACTTGTGGGGACCTCTTAATTTGCTGAGAGGATCCATCTTGATGGACATAAATATGTTATTTGTCAACAGAATCACAAATTGCAACATAATATTCATTATTTTTGTGATCAATACGCGAAACTTTCAAGTGAGCATCATTTCATACCATATGAAAAACAGTGTTGCATCATGTTGCTAAACAAAAAAAAACACGGTGTGGATAAAGCCTTAGAAGGCGTTAACCCTTTACTCGCTTCTTAGAAAGTTAAAGATTTGCTAATGGATCACATCCAGCAAACGCTATATGATCCACCAAAGAGACGTCAGGATATTAATAATTATTTCAATCATGTTAAAATAGGTAACTTATAAAAACAACATGCAAAAACAACCGGTACACTATTTTATCATAATGCCTTCACAAATTTCAGTATGGATGTGATCCATACCCCATCCTACCTCGCCCCGCATGAATCATGATCCACCGAATAAAAAAATAAAAACGTAACTTACTGCAAATTCCCATAATGCCGCTGAAACACCGGTACACGACAATCGGTACTTATCGAACCATCTGACTCGAACGGAGTCCCGCGTGCGATTGTCATAACTATAATAATTACGATTATGATAAATAATTACAGTTACGATAACGCAGCGATAACGCAACTTCCTGCGAGGTCCAATATCTCGGTGTTCATCAATAGACGTTTGCGGGGATGGTACTGATAAGTATTGTGAATGTGATAAGTGACCCGATGCACGTAAGCGAATTAATAACACAGTTTATAATAGAAATGCTATCGCCATTTTGTATACAGCTATAAAACTAGAAAACAGAAAGGAATGAAAAAAACAAGAATTAGTTTATTTCAATTAAAATATTGGTATTAAAGTAATATTTTTTACATTTTTGGTTTTTGAAATATAATATTTTATTGATTTAGTAGTTTGTTTTTTAGTCGATAGAAAATATTTTTTAACTATAGTCTCTAACATAATATTTACTGCTGGTAACAAAAGAATACACATTATCACAGGGGCTTTTGAGAACATCTTCATTCTTACAATGAGAACAAATTGGATCATTACTAATATTAAAAATTATAGAGTGGATCATTTGTTGCCGATAATTATGGTGTTGGATCATTTTTGAGTCTTTATCGATACATCTCATTTTAATACTAATTAAGATAGTATGTATAGAAGAATCTAGATTAATTTTTAAGAATCTAAAGATACGAGATTGAATCTAGACTGAATCCGTGATCATATCTCCAATTACTGTCTTCTTGAAAATCAGTGCATCAACTAATATAAAATCTTTTAAGTTGATGAATGATATGGCACGAAGACAAACAAATTGAAATCCAATTACTTATCAAGTAATCTCTTATAATTAATTCTGATAAGCAAATGATTTTCATTGTATTGATAATGCTTTTTTTGAATTGACTTATATCATCTTTATAAGCTTTTTGTAGTCTAAAATTAAATATTATAGGCATATATTTATTTTTTTATTGTCACTCAAATTTATACCTCGGTGAGAATCTCGCCCGGAAAAAACTCGCACGGTCGGGCGGCTTGACACCTTTCGAATTTGCCTAATATTTTTGTCGTCAAGTCGTCCGGCCATAAAAATTTGTTTGCGGTCCACTATGGTGGTCCGCCATTATTTAATCATGAGTTCCTTTACAGATATTCAATACCCTTATCCTTTTTTATTAGGATTTGCCACGATTCAAGGAGGTGGGTTTGTATTCTAGGATAAAGCCTTTAAACATGTACACACGGTAAAATAATTAAGTATAACAGTATACAGGTGTCACATACTACACTCATTGGCATTCACAACATAATTCTACAGATTATAAGAATTAAAAGATTATAAGAATAACACTATTCTTGAAAAGTGCGTTGAAAATGTTAAATTACATACATTAATTTACGAAATAGTACCTACCTATAATATTAGAACGAATTATGTACTTATACGCAGTCGATACATCATTTCCGTGAATTTTATAGCGTGACAAATGTATTCTTATAAAATCGTCGTATAAAATAGTTTTCCTTAACTTTTTTGTGCTGTGATTAATTAGATTAGTAACTGACTCAGTCTTAAGTCGTTTGAGTCAATATAATTACGTGTAGGAATGTAAAACAGTATGACGTATCTGACTTGATTCATCATTATGTGAGTGAGGATGCTGTATCTTCTCACAAGACCATCTTTACACCCCGATTCGATTCTGGTCGGGGAAGATATTTATGTGACAGAAATGTTGGTTGTTGGGTTATGGATGTTAATATAATATATAAAATTTCCGTGTCACAGTGTTAGTTACCGTACGGTTATGAGGTTTATGAGGAGTACATAAACCGCTGAACCGATTTGTATGAAATTTTGTGTACATATCGGGTAGGTCTGAGAATCGGCCAACATCTATTTTTCATATCCCTAAAAGATAAGGGTTGTTCACCCTTAAATTTTTTTTTAAATTGACGAATTTTTTTGTTTTTATTTTTTTATGATGTGGCATTAAAAATATGTACAGCCCCAAGATTTTCACTCTTATATCACCAACCCCTATTTTTTATGGCCATTTTAAAAGGCAATAATTAATAACGCAAAACAACGTTTGCCGGGTTAGCTAGTAATGTCTAAAAATTAATGACCATGAAAATTCTAGTGCGAGGGTATGAGTTTGTGTATACACACAATATCTATAAGTGTGTTAGTGTTTATTATTTCTAATTTAATTAATTATTATTATTAATCTAATAATTAATTTAGCCCTTATAGACAGGATTGGCTCCTGTGAACAGCACGCCGCACGGTTATTTAACTTCTTTTCAGGTTTTTTTTTAATTTTTAAGCTAATATAGGTACAAAATAACATTCTTGTCAATTAACTTATATAAAAAAAATTGTAGGTCACTCGTGGACACGAGGCGATTGAGTCAATGACAATAGGCAATAAAGCAAAGTCCGGGTTACCTAGGTGTATAATTGGTTGACACGTGTTATTTCAGTTAATTGGCAGGTTAATGTGGCGCGGCCATTATATACTTTGTAAAATAATTTCCTTTACTGCTTGTAATTACACCTTGATTTCATTCGATTTGATTAGTCAGATGACTCCTACCACTGACTCGTTTTCATACATTGTTACTTCAAAAACATAGAAGATCTGCGGTTTCGAGAAATGTGTAGTATATTATTAAAAAAATGGAGACTGTAAAAACTATTTAGCTTGTATTAAGGTATTCTAATATTTGAGATTTTACAAACTGCTTTAGTTCTATTTCTAATCAATATTGTGTTTGAAGGCTTACAAAAAGATTCAACAATCTAGGCCATTTTCGCCACAAAAAAATCTCACGTGTACACATTGAAGTCCTATGAGTGACATCGCTTCGAGTTTCCGTAGTATGTATAGTGTGGGATGAGCGTAGGAACGATTGCTTGGAAGTTGGAACTATGTATTAGTAGGTCGTGAACTCATCGCATTGGTAACCGCACGTTGACACGTGTAGTTTTTAAATGTAATTCTTCACAGGTAACGTCATCAAAGTATATTCTCGAAACTAGTCATATTCATATCTACTCGCTATGACAAGACTGCTTGCCAATTTTTAAGTAGGTACGTATAATATACGTAAGTTAGTTGTAAATTAATAGGAGTTTTATACATATTCTGATGGGTGTGCAAAATTTCATGTCCCTACTGTTTACCGTTAAGAAGTTCCCTCGTCTGGGGGCAATCTTGGCTGCAGCATCAGGTCATGCTTATCAGAAACATGCATTGTCATTGGGACTTCACCAGTATGTACAGTTTCAGTTCAACAGGAATTGCAAGACTCTACCTTCACACACAAACATAGAAGTCAAGTTAAACACGAGCTTTTAAAAAATGGTGTTCCCTTACTTTAAATAAAAAATAATATACGATAAATTGCTTCTTGACAACAGATAATAATACTTATATATTATATAATTATTTATGTAGATAATTATAATTTATTATGTTTACTTTGTAACATCAATTGACTTATTTATGACAAATACCTTGTAGGGTGCCAGCCTCATAGTCATATGCGATCTCGAAGCAGAGTACGAAATTAACAAGCAGCCGTCATTAAAATCGTAAATTATGCTTTAATAACATGCACTCTTATCTCGCAATAAGATATCTACTACTGGAAACCTACCTACAAACGGACAGTTAAAAATAAACTTTAACGCTATGATATTAGAGTCGAATTCGGCATGAATAGAACAAGCCACATGTAAAGTTGGTGCGGTCGTAATAAAACAAAGGCAATGTGATATGTACGAGTTAATTACGGTCAGAAATGTAATTAGAACTAATCAAATAAGGTAATCTTTTTGTTATTATTTTTTTGTACCTGGCAAAACGGTTTTGTAGTTCATTTTTTATCTATATTTCTGCAATTAGTTGTAATAATGCATCTGTGTTGAAGAATGAGTTAATAACTATGAATAGTTTGTTTAAAGGAAAAATTAAATTAATTATATCGTCTTACAAATATTTCATCACATTTCCCATAGTTATTATTTATTTTGGGACAACAATATTTATTGTTTGATGTCGTAATAATCTAATTCATAAATTATCTTCGACTGTTTTTTTTAATATTTTACATTTTTGTATTTATTTAATTTAAAAACACAACCTAAGGTACCTATATTAATTATTAAGTATATTTTTTTATCTACCTATTTAATATTTTTTGTATATTTTACAAGCTTTGATACAAGAAATGTTATATTAAAAACGTTTAAATCAATTATATTATTTAGGTACATAGTAATACCAAGATAGCAACTACTTATTTTAAAATTGGATATCTGCAATTTGCGTGAAAAATATTTTTCAAATACCTACAGTAAATGCCAGCGCACTTTAATTTGTTTAGATATAAATTACATGTATTTATATGTATAAAATCTATTAATAATGTTAACCTAACAATTTCCGGTATTAATGCAAAATTATATTCAAGTAACTGCCAAATACGGTATATTTAATTGCTTGATTTATGATCCAGTAGGTATTCCGTAAATATCGCCTGCTGCGGTTTCGTTACAACCATGATTGAGGAAGGAAATATTATGACATTTAATTATATTTGTTACCGACTTAAATATATCAAAAGCACGTGTTTACGTCTTAACAGGAATATATCCGTATTTTCAAGATTAAATAAGTCTTACAGCCGTTGTTTATGTACATTTTTACCTAGTAGATACTTGGCTTTTTACCGGTAGTACCCGACCTTTGCTGGGTATTTTTGGTTAGTAAATTTTCTAAAAATGAAACCTTGAACCTCGATTTATCACTCCCGGAATTTCTAGCGCAGATCTACTTATACAAAATTTCACGAAAGTCGTTGGAGACGTTTTTGAGATTCCAATTATATTATTTTTCTTTTATAAGTAGGTATTAAATTTTAGTTGCCTAAGGTAGTTTGATTGATGTTTATCGATGATTTCTTTTTTTATGAAAAACTAACTTCCACCCGCGTGTTATGTCGGACTGTAAGACAAGTGTTGTCGAAGTGTTCTAAGTGTTATTCCGAGTTGTAAACTATGTATACCTATGTTTGCCAAATTTCATCAATTTCTGCGTGACTGAGGAACAAACTTACAATCCTCTACATATATTATAATATTTGCACTAGTAGGATAAATTATATAATAAGTATACCTTACCTTTTAATGCTCAAGGAATTAACAGTTATGTCAATTAGCTGTCCAGTTATACAAGCTAGTGACAGCTAAGTACCAGTGGCGCCCTCAAGCGGAGGCAACCCCCAACAGGTGACGTTTCGAAGCATAAAAAATCGATTTTACCCACTCAGTACTCCATCATAAATCCTGTCAATGCACGTTTTGTTCGCAACTAGCGGCTAGCCGTGTAATGCAACTAATTATTTGATAAAATCTATTATTATTTTCATTCGGCTGACGTAACGTAATTGCTACACCTCACAATTACAGTGCGATTGTGTGCAATCTAGCCATGTATGTGGGGCGTTGAATTCTGTATTTGACTACCGATAGAATCTTAATGTTTTTTTATTTCAATTTTGTTTTTGATTTGAAAGTTATAAGTTTTAGCTGTTTTAGGGATTTCCATTGTTCAATAAGTAGGTACCTACTGCATTTGTTTAATTATTTAATTGTAAATTAGGTAGCGATTTTTTTGATAGGTGCTTAGGTATTATAATTGTTCAGAATTAACTACGAGTAACCCCTTATTTACATAAATACCTACTTATACACGTCGTTTTTTTTCATAAGCTACTTATAAAGATAAACTTAAAAAAGCAGCTTATTATTGTAAACAATTACAGTAGTTCCTCTATTTATGTACAAACGAACGTTATCTAAAAAATGTGTATTATAATAATATTCCTTCCACAGGTTTTTATATGAGCAAATGCCACTCTAACAACCCAAGGCCTACGGAAATAAATAAAGAATTATTATAAAGTTTATTTAATTCACAATAACATGGCAAATTCGCTGGCTTAAGTTTTTTTTGCTCGTCGTCTATTGTCGTATTTACAACCAATTTAACGTGGCGCTTTCTATAAAATATAAAAATGACAAAAAACAACAGACAAAGAACACGTAAAAACACCGGTACCAATGTCGTGTTTGTGTTATATTTCTCGCTTTCGATAAATTGCAATAATTAATTTGTCTCACGCACAACAAACGAACCTTCATGTGGGTGCAAAAACGCGGGAAAAGACTAACTTTCACCGCGCAATTATAGATGGCACCACGATAGCGTAATGCGTGAGCGCGCGCGGACGACGCCCTAACCCTCAAATTAAGGGACCGCGTTGACACGTCGTATATTTTCTTGAAATTTATCGCAATTTTTGACGTATCTATATTAATATTGTAAGTACATACATTTTTAAAATATTGTAAGTGTACACTTACAGCGTTTCAATCAAATATCAATTTAGTTCTTACATAATTTATGTAAGTAAGTAATATAAACTTTCAACGCTAAATTCAACATTTTAAATTCGGTTTGCTATAAAAGCGAATTTTTAAATTATTTTATACGATAATTTATTTTTTATAGAATAGAATACCGGTTTGACGTCACTTGCTAGTAGACATGACATACATTAATGCAAGCCTTGTAAATATTAATGGGTGTGTAAATCGTTTGTATGAAAATGTAATCTTACATTAATGTGTCTGCAAATGTCATTAAGTTTACATACATTAATCAGATCATTATTTTTATATCTTTATTACTGCATGAAACTGTGTTTTTATGTTATTTTTATACTTTGTAAGACAGCAATATTATTATAAAGAGTAAAATTTAGATTATAAATGTTTTCTTATAACTACGTGCCTTCTACCCATCCATCCATCAGCTTTTAAGAGTTCACTGCTGGACATAGGCCTCCCCTAACATACGCAACTCCGACCGGCCCTGAGCCTTCTGAATCCAGAGGGTGCCCGCTTTCTTCTTCAGGTTATCAGTTTACCTGGTTGGGGGGCGTCCTATATTCCTATACTCCTTTTTTCGAGACGTGGATTCGTGGCATTCCAGGTCCTATCTTCCGCACCGAGTGTTTGTGCTCCTTACTAATAGTGGCCAGCCTATTGCCATTCCAGCCGACTTATTTTTCGGGCTATGTCGGTTAACTAGGGTTACGAGTAGTTTGTCTACGGATTTCTTTATTGACGCAATTTTCATGTGTCTGTGGTGCAGTGAATTTTCAGAATGCCAGGTCCCAGGTTTGATTTCCCGGGCAGATTTTTATGTGAGTAAGTGACAGATGATTGTTTGATTGACTGTCTATTCGTTCTGTCTTATTTATGTGTAAGCGTTTTTCAAATATTATTTTCAAATGCCACATTGTTAAAATATTCTTAGACGTAACAGGAAATTACACGTGTACTAAGTGAGTAATAAGTGAAAATTTATGTTTGAAAAGGGTAATTTATTCATGTACATACAATACATTATTAAAATTTTAATAATATTTTTATCCCGCTGTATGTGACTGTAATTTATACTTACAAATTGTAGAGAAAGCGACAATTATTTTTCTAATACGAAAAGAAAAATTGTTTCTTTATACAGCGGCTCTCGTTTTGTTTTTACAGTCCGGTGGTTGACATAATTGTAAAGTCGGCGGTCGCAGGGTTGATTTTATCAAACAATAATCGATACCTCACCATTCGTTGTGAAATCAAACAATTGTATTACAAAGAGTTTCACCGCATGCTATGAAATACAAGCGATACTCTGCTTTTAAGCTTATTCAAATTACGATGCGTATGATACTTTCCATTATTATTATTATACTTATATATATATATATATATATATTTATCATGTATCGTATACGTCAATCAGTGTCTTCAAGGCAAGAGTGAATACGCTCCTACAAAGTTAGTATGATTTACCACCCAAGATCTCGGTGACACTTACCATCGGGTAATGAACTAACTTATCAGTTACAGATTTGTTTTACATGATATCTAATAGTTTGCTAAATGTATAATCTAAATATATAAAACTCAAAGGTGACTGACTGACTGACTGACATAGTGATCTATCAATGCCAAGCCCAAACCACTGAACGGATCGGGCTGAAATTTGGCATGCAGGTAGATGTTATGACGTAGGCATCCGATAAGAAAGGATTTTGATCAATTCCACCCCCAAGGGGATAAAATAGGGGATGAAAGTTAATACTCTTAACGCGAGCGA
>DWKA01002783.1:0-10230 GCA_018249155.1 Panoquina ocola ocola
GTACCTACTTGCCTGAATTGGCTAAATTAACTTAATTCACTCTCGTGAGAAAAAGAATTGGAATTTTAGATTTTTAATGATTACTCATTAAGGTATTATCACATTTTTGTCACTTTTGTCATTGTTATGAAACGCTGGAAAATGAATAGTAAAGCCTGATATTTACTTAGGGTATGTTTCAGGCTGGGTCCAAATAAGAGAACTCTGAAAATGTACATTTATTTTTGATTAACAAAAAAAGGTTTAATGACTTTGTCTCTGTGGTAAAAACCACACCGATTTCGATTAGCGTGCAACAACATAGGGATATTTGCTTAAGGCCAAATGAAACAGAGCATAATTCAACTTTATTCCGCTAATGCACATAAAATGGCCGAGCTTATTCAGCTTAGTGTGCGAAAGATAATTGGAGTCGTAACGTGCAAGCTTATCTGGGCATCGCGTGAATCAGAGCCCGCAAAAAGCTCCACGATAAATGGCGGATCAACCAACCCTTGTGTGTTTAACACTCTAATGCCCTCTATGGACAAACGAACTGCCACGGACGCAGTTGTCCCTTTCGCGCAGATAATATTCCAATTAGAGCTCTCTAATTTACCCGCCTGAAGATGTTACGGGGAAATTGTCGTGAATTTCCGAGATATTCGCCTCGCAGTGTCAGGGCAGATAAGGTAGGCCTTTTGTAGCAATGCGACAGGTATTCAAGATGTGGTGCTATCCGATGTTGCTGAGGCTGTTAAATTTTATTGTTCACACGGTGCGTGTGTTAACTTACTATACAATGATGCAAGGGCTCCTCTGTAAACTTAAATCCTAGGTTATCTGTTCGTTGTGGTAGATCACCAATGAGACATGATTTGCTTGCTTAACTTGCTTTGTTAAGTTTGAAAGCTAGTCATGAAGCAGAAACATTTTTGTTGTCTCGGATGACACTTCCTTTGTTTTAAGAATTGAAGCTTGTGTATAATTTATATTTGCAGACGGTAATTTCATCAGAGTATAAATATCTTTATTAGTGTCCTTGTTGCAAGAATAATTAAATTGATATTTCACTTCGTTACCAGTTCCTAAGGACAAAATAATAACATTGAAGACGAATTTCAATTAATTATAGAAATAACGGTCTATCTCGGTGGCGGTTTCCAGAATATTCACTTTGTCCCTGCCAATAAATCAACTGAGTTTGTATTTCGCGTTCTTCAATATAACATCAACAATATTTAAAGTGAGCTCAGACCACGTGAAATGTAATAAAATTAACTTGATCTCGAATTAACGTCATTCGTGTGAGCGATCGGAAATAATAATGGCCGTGTGTTGTTCAACTTTAATCCAATGAACATAAGATAAAAATTGTAGAACGCTTTTTCATGCTAATTGCATTGCCTGAATTTACGCTTTGAGAGTTAAATTTCTCGATTTAATTTGATGCAGTATGAATATAATGACAATTGTTTGTTTAAAGCTGATGCTATATGGTGAGTGTTTAAGTTAAATATTTCCCTTTTTAAGCTCGACGAATAAAGAAAATATCTTCGAAAATATCCAAAGAACTATGAATCGTTATCCGATTGAGATGTAGGAATCCAAATAGCAATAATATGAGGCGTAATTATCTTTACGGTAAGTCAATTTATTACAGACTTTATATGAAATGTTTACTTATTGAGTAAACTCTCGCCTACATAAAATTTTAGATGGTTAGATACCTACTTAATGCAATATATTATTTTTATCTCAAATGTTATTTCATTACATTTCCAATTTTCTCCTTTATAAATTGAAATCTAATATTTTCCAAATGTTTTATTCTGCAAGTACTTTGTATTTTTTTGTAACAGGAACCACTTATCTTGCTATCAGCTTCAATATTCGTCGTTTTTTTCTTTTTCGAAAACTTAGTGTTGACTCATATTTCATATCGATTTTCCAAAACTAGTGCTGTTAGACCTTCGTATTTTGAAACGGAACACGCTGGGTCCAACCCTCTGCCAATCATTTTGTTAATGTACATTTCATATGTTATTAGCCAGGGGGTATTTGGGACCCCACGGTCCACTTGCGACGTCCCAGTAACAGCTGCTTCTGGGTAATAATAAAGGCAATTGGCCTTCGATTCGTGGGGTCCTCAATTATTATACTGTGAAGTATTATTTGGGTCGCTTCTCTAAACCCTCCGTTGTTGAGATCGAGTCTTTATTAAAAACAATGGTTGTTAAATATGCTTTTGTTATATTGAAGACTCTTATTATAATTGGTAGATAAATGTTATGTTTTATAGGCAAACTAAAATTATTATTAGCGTCTATTGTAACAATTTAACGGTTGTCAACTTCAATCAGTTTGTGAATCAAGTCATCAAGATTGAAATTTGATTCATGTGACAGACTATTGTTGTAACTGGGTCACTTTATATTTACGTTTAATTTATTATTTAATTAATTTTTTATTACTCGAATTTCTTTGTCCTTTTTATTAACGGCACAACAAATGTCAATAAGATATTATTCGATTTGATGATTATTGAGATACAGGCAACTTTTTACTTCAAAAGCCATTTCATTCCTACTTTTACGTTGGCATTTGAATCCTTCAGAAATAAATAGATAATATTTGTAAGTTTGTATGTAGCATGTTACGTCATTATCGAGTAACATAGCCTGTGTATATTTTTATAACTTAATCGCACACGTCAGAAGCCGGGGCAGGCCGCTAGCTCAATATATTTATCGAATTTGATTTGCATACAGTGTCATAAGCAAACGTGGGGATATGCGGGTATTGTGAGAACTATTTGTAGTCAAATAACGTAGATTCGGTTGGGTACACCGAGCTTAGGTTGCGAGGGTTGTCACGAAATATTTATTTTATTTTGGCATTTAGTTGTAAGTAATAAAAATAGTTGTGAATGTAAAAAGATTAGCTTTATTGCGAGGTATGAAAATACCTTGTACTCCATTGCATTTTCGTCAACAAAATCATCATTATCATCATCGTCATCATGTTGATCATCATCTCAATCATGTTTACTTTTATGTGTAGGTAGGTACGAAATGTACTTCTCGTCACAATAAATTACCTTTAAAAGCATTAAAATTTTTCAAATGTCCCAGATATTTAAATTACAATCTCAATTGTTTTAAAGTTTGAAAGTGAACCATTTTTCAAAAGATTTATGTTTCAGCAAGAAGCATCCATATTGGTTTAACTTGTTCCAGCGATTTCATATCTCGCAATTTATTGTCATCAGTAGCAACGACTTAAAGTTGAAATATTGAAGACTGTTTCTTTTACACTTCTGCAGATAGTCAAAGAATGAGGTTTTCATCACGTCTTTTCTAATTATTAAATACTCCGTAAACGAAGTGTTGAGTGTTAGTTAAGTAAGAACTCGGTTGACCTATAATGTTCGCTCAAAACTTTTCCATTAAAGCCTAGTTTTAGTTGCGGTCGCAAAATTTTCACGGGAACTAACCACATCTGGGTGTAGTTACTTTAAGATTAATTGCTGAATTATATAATTTCATTTCGTAATGTTCTGCTATATTTTATTAAGTTTTTTTTTATTATCCTCCTATTTTATATTTTTTATAAATTATCATATCTATTACAACATATAGTTCTTGTAATAGTTGTACATCTTATGTCTTAATTTTTAATTTCCTATAAAAATAATCTTTAAGAATTTAAATTTACCAAAAAACACCTTTTTGTCAGAATAACTGACAAAGAGTTTGCCCAGCCATCCAATGACAAGTGACCAATCCATCACGGTCGCTCATACCCGTAAACAGCACCAGAGCCATCTTGGGGTTGCTAACCAAGAAAGAAACGATAAATAAAGGAGTTCACTTTATATACATTTATATCTTCACCTAAATGCCTCCTTCAACACTTCGTTCCCTCGCTAAAAAAACGCGGTTGCGAAAATATTAAGACATAAGCCGCTAAGATCATGAAGAAATAACATATGGACTAGGTTCTTGCTCGGTTCGTGTAGTACAAAACACACGAGATGGAAAGATGGGAAGATGCGATAGGAAGAAAGATTTATCGCTGAAACTGTGGACGTATACAGGCCTGTTAAATAGAGCTAGGCCATGAGTATAATGGTTTTAATTTCAATTAAGAACTAACGTATTGTAAGTTAGGTAACGGAAACCCATTGTTACTCAGTAACGTCTAATCTTATTTTCAACAACCGATGATCACAGGTATTTTGATGTTCTTGTAATACGTAATCTTAAGAAGTATTTATTATCAATGCCTTATAATCTATGACCAATGGAGAAAAGAAAACCAAGACATTTTTAAAGGGTCCTTCTACTCGTATTTATTTTATTGAAGTAATTTTCATGTCTAAGGAAATGTACTTTTAATTCAAGCTAGACATAAAATTAGATTGTCGTAAAACCATTGCTTTAGTGTAAATAAAAGATGTACGAAGTGCTAATATATGTTTTTCACCATGATTACTATTACCAGTAATAATATCACTAGCGATAAATATTCCCAGGTCTATGAATGTGAAGTGATAAAATTATGGCAATAAATCCAATAATCTCTTAACACTGTTAGTAATAAAAGATAATGCTAATGACATAACTCAAAACCTGTATAATGGCACTATTAAATCTTGCAGCGGCGGACATATATTCTAGATTGTAAAAGGAAAATCGCATTTAAGAGTCGTTTCACTGACTTTGCAATGGAGCCAAAGTTTTTTAGTGCATACGATGTCATGACCTATTTTCCATTGTCTTACGCCCAACCAGAATTCTTTATGAAGAGTTCAGTCAGAGAAACTTTTTACGATTTCAACAGTTTTATGCCTCTGAAATTCTAATGTAGCTTAAGTGAGGCTTGGTTTCCGATGTAATAAGAGCGCTGCAACCTTCGGGCTCGCAATTCAATTCTGTTGTTGATCTTAGTTACTGCATGTTGTAAGTTTTTGGAACTAAGTTTTCCACTGCGGCTTAGGGGAATAGTTAACTGTTAAAAATAGTCATTGTAATTATTTTCTACTTACTTTTATTATTGGTTAAAGAATGACAGTTGTCACAACATCAAGTAAATTGTCTGTTGATTATTTAAATATGTATATATTTTAGGTTTCCTAATTCAACACAGGATTGCATTAAATAAAAGTTAATTATATTCCACTTCGTTTTTACTCATTTTTTAATTTCATTTCCTACCCGTAATGAATACTCATTTGTCAAATCTCTTCTCGACTTTTAGCTTGCTTTTAAACAGATTTTCCTTTCTGGCGTTTATTGACGTTACTGACAGATTACCCACAGATAAAACAAAAATGTTTTAGTGCCACCATAGACATTATATAACATCGATCAAGCAAAAAAGTGTTTTCAATTTCCATTAACAAACTGTTTATAAATGTAACTATTTATCACTCCACGCTTCCATTCCGTCGGAATTCAATCATCGTGGGTACTTTCAACCATATTTTTTTATCTACATTCGACAGTCAGTACTTTATGGTTTTTGTTAATTTTCTGAAGAGCCTCTTAGGCGCATTGTCACGGGCAGTGGAGCGAAACCCATGTGATTGATGGTAGAGTTTCGTGTGCCCATGTGTTTTTGTAGGGTTGTCGCGCGCCCCTTTTTATTAATTTAAAATTTTAAATGCATGTTTGAGTTTAGTGCACTCGGGCTTAATCAGGATTATTACTGATTAGGGTACAGGCTAATCAATTACGAGTTTATAATGAATGATCCTCACGCGCTCAAATAGTTGACTGCCCTCCCTTTGATCTATGGCTGTGTTAATAGCATAATGTGATGTAACGGGCTTTATGCTATTAGTAATAAATGCTCCATTATTTCTATCTGATTTCATTCTAATGGAAATAATATGTCAGATAATTACCGGATTTGATATTTAAAGGATTTGGCGGGTTACATAGATAGTTTATAACTCTGAATAGCACACAGAATACTGTTTATCCCGATAATCCTGGTTAATTCATTTTATTACATAAAATTTTCAAAAACGTAACATTGATGGCGTTGGTGTCGGATTAGAAAAAAGATTTTGTCAGAATGTAAAAAAAGTGAATAAAATTTGTACACTGTGTTACACTAGAAATTTCACATGGTGTGCCAACCCTGGATAGCCATAGAGGTAGTCACGGTGCGGTATGAAATGCCTTTTTGATAGCTGCAACCGTTGTAACGCGCACTTCGCTAGTAATCGCTTTTAATCGCCCTGAAAGCCTTCAGGTTTACGAGTTTACCATTTAAAAACTAATTTTGTTAAATAAAATTTATAGCCTAGTGTTGTACAAAAAATAATGACATACATAAACTATGAGAGTTTATAGATAGTTGTGTAATGCATAGAAAGGTACAAAGTAGGTACTAATAGTTGATGTATGCTATTTGATTCCAATTAATTATAAGAAAAATATACCCAACTTTGTAATAAATTTTTGAAGTGGCTTAAAAAGGCTATGAAACGGCTAGTAAGATGTATTAGCATAGTGATTAATTCCCCCAAACTCGAGACTGTACATAAAGCAATCTGTCTCGCTCGTTAAGTCAGCCTGTTAAACTCTTCCGACAATTGGTTACCCACGAAACCTTCCTTCGATCAATCTGTTTAATCTAGTTGTGCATTGATTGAGAAACGTCTTACGCTTCTTCTTAATATTCTATCTATCCGTCGTAGCAATTGCTTAGCATCTGTCAAAACAGACAAATTTGGAAAACTACCGAATGTGTTAACGTTATATCTTCTTTTGTCTATTTAAATCTTTAGTCCTAAAATACCATAATAACAGCGTTTTAATGTTCAGCGTATCCTAAAAAACATCCTCGCATGTTACCGAACATTTAGCAAAATGTTTTAGTAAAAACAAAATTTATTACTCAAGTAATTGTACACTTAGAGGGCAAACGACTCACCAGGGGATCATAACCCGTTGTTGTCGGCAATTTACATACTTAACACGAATATTATAACCACAATCGTGGCCTAGTAGTTTGATATTATACCTACTTTGCGATGCGCTCGTAGTCAATCCTAAGAGATCGACCGAAAGCAACAAAGCCGTCTGTAGTTGGACGGGTAAAGGCTTGTGATAAAATTTCTTGAACGCTTATACAAGAAACCGAAATGTTTTTATTACTGGCGAGTTTATATGTATATTATAACCGAATCTTTTGGCATTTAATTCAACATTTTCGCGTCTACGCATACATTTTAGTCTAATACATTTTAATAAATATTTTACCCATAAGTAGTCTTCCGCGGCCCGCGACTCCAAATTTAAATCTAAATTGGCTCTTTGATCAAAAAGCTAGCTCACCTCTGATTTACAACATTTGTATTATTCAAATTAAAATGTAGCGTTCTTTCTGCACGCGTTCACAATGTAAACACTATCTAAACCGAATCTCAGTCTCTAGACCTAGAAGCAACTCAGATGTGAGTTTATCGGTATTTTGTGAGTCCACAATTACCAGTAACAGTGAATAACAGCCAAATAAAATGACACCAACACTGTTTTGTTTATAAAGAAGTAATTCTGAGAAATCTGCATTATCGTCCTATTAACACCTATCGTGATAATTGACGCGTTAATTTTAATCTGGGATTCCATTCCATTAATCTGATAATGGAGTTGTATATATAATTATTTTGAAGTGATTTTTTTAATCGCGTCCGGGAGTAAAACCTCGTGCGTATTATAATTGTAACATAAAAAATACAATTGTAAACTAATATTTTTATTTGGATAATAATTTAATGGTTACGGCCCAGCAATTATTTAAATTAAATTCAGTGATTAATTAATGAAATTCAGTAATCGGAGAGCGTAATACTGTACTGTGACTGTACTGTTTATATACCTACTCTGGCGAATGTGTCTCCGCTTACGGTGCCTGCCATATTTAAAGTGAAAATTGTATAAGTGAACTGTATAATGTATGTATAAGCACTTGCCAAAACAATATCACTTTAGCGAACTCACACAAGTAGCATGATAAAACTATTAAAAATGGAATTAATAATATTCTTTCTAAATTATGTACTGGTTGAAGGTTGGTTGGGACCCAGACGCAATGTCAGTGACTTAACAAAAAATACATTTGTATTATTTCGACCCCATCAACCCCTAGTTTCATAAAAATGTAACCCATAAATTTATGATCCAATACAATATTCCCCCTTTTTAATTTTAAAATGTTGAATGCATTTTCGTAACACGACACGCGTGCACCCACATTAAGATAATTAATGAGATAAATAATTTAATAATTTATGTTTACGTTGTTCCATCGATGTGTATAGTCACTCGTTTTAATTTCATTGAATATTCCTATGAGGAAAACAAAGATCATCGAAATAAGATCAAACATTTTATTTCCCAAATAAAGTAGTTAAAAAACAAAAAGAAAGTAGAAAAAAATACTTTTACAAATTACTACGTTACTATAAGTTACGTATGTGTTTCCAGATAGTTGCAATGCTTAAAAGCTCAAAATTGGTTTATGTAACTCCAATTTCACTGTAATTCAAATTTAATATCATCCTTGAGCACTGTAAATATTCTGAAATTGCTTACAAAAAATCCAACAGCAAATAGATGAGAACGTAAACGACGTTAAAACAATAGCAGCAAAGCTTAATATATCTGTAGGAGTTCCCTAGATAAATTATGCGGAAACGGAAAATTAAAATTCGCGACTACAAGCAACACTAGTGTAACATTTTTCCTTGTGTGACAAACAAGCGGAGGATTCACAGCAACTGCTTTAAAATTGCTATTAAAGTAATATAGTGGATACGCTGTGGGAATTTGAGCTCACTTTATCCACTCGCGTGTTTTATTGCAATTTTTATTACATTTTTATGTTATGAAAGTCAACTATCCGTCTTGGTTACCTGCTTTGGTAGTAGTCTTCAATTGTCATAGAGAACAGTTAATTATAATGACACATTCAAAATTTTACCGTTTAGGTTGATGAATTAGTAAGTATACTAATTAAAATTTAAATTAAAAATATTGTCTGTTAACATTCGTATATTATTTTTAAAGTAACGCCACAATCACTGTCTTTATACTTACAATATT
The DNA here is from genome assembly GCA_018249155.1 of Panoquina ocola ocola. NCBI lineage: Eukaryota > Metazoa > Arthropoda > Insecta > Lepidoptera > Hesperiidae > Panoquina > Panoquina ocola. The sequence goes on from DWKA01002783.1 coordinate 9,102, forward strand.
ATCTATAATACTTTAATTATTATAAGTATAATTTATAAACGACAACTAATGGATTGTAATTGTAATGGTCCTAAAAATAAACAGTCAATGAAAAAAAGAAAAAACTTGACGATATTGTCAATCCAAATCGTTTAATGGTCCATTATCTCGTAAGTACACGATAAGAACACGACGAACATCGAGATAAAAAAGAATAAAAGTAGGACTGCTACTTTTGTTTTACGTGACGATGAGCTTACAATGGACTTAAAAGATATTTCTCCTCACCGTTATGACGTCCCATATCGTCGACATAACAGTACAAACAAGAAATAAAATCCCGTGGGACTGTTTCATGCCATAAAAGACAATTCCAATAATTTTCTTCCGCGCGCCATCCATTGATGAGTGCGCGCTCTTGTAATAGTACCCCTCCCTTGTAAGACAAGCAATGTAGTGTCTGTTTCAAGGAATTTCCGTTCCATCATTAACTGGCCAGGTTTCTAATTGACGTTCATTATCATTAATTTCTTAGAAGAGTCACCAATTACGTGTCGTTAGCCGGGTCTCAAGTTGAAGGACTGTTCTTGTGCGAGTTATACCGAAGTAGTTTTATGATTGTCTATCAACATTAGTTGAGAGATTAGCTCGAACTATGAAACAATATTTTTCTTGATTGGATTTAAATTAATTTATATCGTTTATTAACTTTACTTGTTCAATAACAAATACTAAAGTAGATAATATAAAAACTGTTTTGATTTTTACAAGAAATAATTACTTTTATTATTGTGATGATATCAGATAATGTTATCTAATTAAAATATGTTTGTTTCAGGTAATAAAGGAAGAATCAAAAAACATTTGAAGGTGATACGAGTGAGGTCGAACTTTAACAATTGTATATACCGTTTCATAGATCCTACAAGAAAAAGTAAACAATCTTGGCTCTCCTTTTTATATATTTAATTAATAAAAATATTTACAAGTAAACAGAAATTAGTTTTAACATTAAATTATTTTTATTCTTATTTTTTTTTCATATAATTATGTATTATTTTTAAACTATATAAAAATATTGTAAGATTGTCTACTTTTCCTTGCAATATTGTAGAAACTAACCCTCTATAGTCGTTTCGCGAAGTTCCGA
>DWKA01002784.1:0-10229 GCA_018249155.1 Panoquina ocola ocola
CCGTATCAAAAATAAACTCTGTATCTTTAAATTGAAAATCTTTTTTTAAAAACGGTTTCCAAACCCTCCGCATAACATTTGGTGGCAGCTCAAGGGGATTTCAAAAAGTCCCTCGGAAACGTCTCCTAAGTAAAAGTGAAAACGCGCTGTGAAAAGTGTCATAAAAGTGTAATAAAAGTGCTCAAGTGATTCAATTCAAAATTAAAATATTATCCAGTGTTCTAACAAGTGTTGCATCATGCATATCGCTGCATTCCTCGACGCCTACGCACTGTGAGTCTGATATTTTATACACTGTTCCGAGAACTGTACCTACACCGTCGCTATGTCACTCGAGGCCCGAGTGAGAGAAGAAAAGAGATTAGATATTCCCGAACCAGGGCCCAATAAATCTCCAATTTTGTCGCCGAAAATAGTCCAATCTAAGGCGATTTTACCTGCAATAGAAATGGACTTAAACGTCTTATTCAAATTCATCAACCCTTACGATGGGAATCGGGACACTCTAAACGCATTTATTGTGAACTGTAACAGTGTGCATGATTTCGCAACCGATGTACAAAAACCAATTATTTTCAAATATATTCTGAGCCAATTACGCGGCAAAGCGGAAGTTGCCTGCTCGATTAAAGAATTTAACAACTGGGAGCAACTCAGAGAGTTTCTCAAAAACCAGTTTGCAGTGAGAAAACACTATTCTCACCTATTAACAGAGCTACAAGACAGCAGGCAAAATCCGCAAGAAAATGTTAATCAATTTGCTTTAAAAATAGAGACGTGCCTCTCACAATTGCTCACAGAAATTACTATTTCCACCCCTAAATTAAAAGAATTACCAGGCCGTACGGCTGCGATGGAAGACCTTGCTCTCCATCATTTTGTTAACGGGCTTCACCCTAGAATTTCTACAATCGTGAGATGCAAGTCCCCGAAAAACTTAAATGAAGCTATCAATTTTGCTATTTCGGAAGAGAAAATTCAGGAAAGTAATTTTAGGAAAATGCCAATTCCTCCTGAAAATAGGATTTCAAGATTTAAAGTAAACAATGCGCAGCCCCGCAGATTTCCAGACCAGGTACGTAATTCTGCTAAAATTCCTACTGATGCTACAATTTTCTGCCGGTACTGTAAATTCCCAGGGCACTCGATTGAAAACTGTAGAAAACGCGAATACAATAACCGCGCGCGTAATTTCGACCGTCCTTCCACTTCAGGTTTTAAACAACAGCAACAACGAGTCCATTATATTGAATACCCTGATAGTGAACCAGGCCAGAACTACCCCGATAATAATACAAAAAACGAATAGGTGGCTCGTATCGGTGTCGTGCGGGACACCACTCAACTTCCAAATCCGACACTGTTTCAAATAATACTGCAAAGTCCACTGTATCCACTGTATCCACTGCATCCGCTGTATCCACTGTATCCAGAAAGCCCACTGTATCTTTTGCATCCACTGTATCCAGAAAACCCACTGTATCCTCTGCATCCGTTGCATCCACTGTATCCAGAAAACCCACTGTATCCTCTACATCCGCTGTATCCACTGTATCCAGAAGGCCCGCTGTATCCACTGCATCCACTGTATCCACTGTTTCCACTGTCTCCACTGTATCCGCTGTATCCACTGCATCCACTGTATCCACTGTATCCGCTGTATCCGCTGTATCCACTGTATCCACTGTATCCGCTGTATCCACTGTATCCACTGTATCCGCTGTATCCACTGTATCCGCTGCATCCGCCGCATCCACTGTATCCGCTGCATCCACTGTATCCGCTGCATCCACTGTACCTGAAAATAAAAAAACAGTTACTAAATCTTTTACACCTAAAAAAGGAATACTTACCCAATCCACTGCACCTGAAAAGAATATTTCTACCACATCCACTGTATCCATACAACATGATAAAATAAATCAATCTGAAAATGAAAATAAAATATTCGAAATCACCACTGATCCTACTAAAATCCTACTACCTCACGTCCTTATTGATTCTACAATATCAGATATTCCTTTGTCCTTACTAGTAGACTCTGGTTCAGCAATAAGCCTCATTAAATCTTCGTGTATCCAAAAACCTCTCACACTAGTTAATGAACAAATAACACTGAAAGGAATCGAACCGGAGAAAAGCTCTACAAAAACTCGAGGTCATTTTCTTCTTAACATATGCCTTTCCAATTCGCCGAAGAAAATTATAAGTCATAAATTCCATGTCATTGATAGAATCCATCTTCCTTATGATGGAATAATAGGAACAGATATGCTAAATTCTTTTGGTTGTAATATCAATTATACAACAAATAAATTACAAATCAACAAAACTTTATTACCAATACATTTCCATGAACCAACATATACTATTCCTGCTAGATCGGAAATGACGATAGAATGCTCTGTTTCCAACCCCGAATTAAAACAAGGACTGATAATAGATCAAGACCAATTCAAGGACATTTTAATTGCCAATTGCTTAGTCAAAGTTAAAGATAATAATCGTATAAATATAACTGTCATAAACACCTCTGAGTCTTCTAAATCGCTTAATTCCAATTTACTCCTAACTCTTGTACCATTCGATTTCAATATTATGACTCCATCCCTAAATAAATCACCAGAATATCCAATAAATAATATCCAAACTCATAATTCAATTGCACGGACTCAAGAGGTTTTGAACCAGCTTAGAGCATCACATTTGAATACAGAAGAAGCTAATGCCCTTTACGAAATTTGTTCAAATTATTCCGACATTTTCTATCTGAACGGTGATGTACTATCATTTACTAATGCTTTAGAACATGAAATTAATACTACAACTAACGAAACTATTCACGTAAAATCATACAGATTTCCCGAATGCCATAAACAAGAGGTACAAACTCAAGTTGATAAAATGTTAAAGGACGGCATTATTAAACCATCCATGTCTCCATGGTCTGCTCCTATCTGGGTTGTCCCAAAGAAGTTGGATGCTTCCGGACAACGAAAATGGCGAGTCGTAATCGATTATAGACGGCTAAATGATATCACTATAGGAGATTCTTATCCAATTCCTAATATCAATGAAATACTTGATCAACTCGGTAAATCAAAGTATTTTTCAACGCTGGATCTAGCCTCTGGGTTTCACCAAATTAAAATGTCAGAAAAGGATGCTGCTAAAACTGCTTTCAGTGTTCCTCAAGGTCACTTTGAGTTTCAACGTATGCCTTTTGGACTTAAAAATGCCCCTTCAACATTCCAAAGACTGATGAACACCGTGCTTACTGGGCTACAGGGCACAAGATGCTTTGTTTACCTTGATGATATAGTGATATACTCATATGACCTCGACACACATATAAAAAATCTCGAATCAATATTTAAACGACTTAGAAAATTCAATCTCAAACTCCAACCAGACAAGTGTGAATTCCTTCGTAAAGAAGTCTCCTATCTCGGTCATGTAATCACAGAAAAAGGTGTTAAACCTGACCCTGGAAAAATCAACGCTGTATCCAATTTTCCAATTCCTAAATGCCCAAAAGACGTTAAATCATTTCTAGGTCTCATGTCGTATTATCGAAAATTTATTCCAGATTTCTCAAGAACTGCTAAACCTTTAACTTGTCTTTTGAAAAAAGACTCTCCATTTATCTGGGTTAACGAACATCAACTTGCTTTCGAAACATTAAAATCTCGTCTCATTTCTCCGCCTCTTCTCATTTTTCCAGATTTTACTAAACAATTTATACTTACTTGTGACGCTTCTAACTATGCTATTAGCTCAATCCTCTCCCAGGGAGATCCTGGTAAAGAACAACCAATAGCTTACGCTTCTAGAACCTTAAATAAAAATGAAATTAATTATAACGTCACAGAAAAAGAATTATTAGCAATTTTATTTGGCTGTAAAACCTTCAGGCCGTATTTATATGGCCGCAAATTTCAAATAGTAACTGATCACAATCCATTAAGATGGTTGTTTAAGCATAAAGACCCTTCCAGTAAATTACAAAGGTGGAGATTGAAACTTGCAGAATATGATTACGAGATTATCTATAAAAAAGGTAAACTTAATTCAGCCGCAGATGCATTATCGCGTTATCCACTTCATGATAATAATTTAAATTCTGTAAATGTAATCGGTACAAAGAAAATCGACTTACCTTCTATTTCCGCTGATTCTTCTATATCCCAGAATGATACCAATCCTGTTGAAGTTGGTGATCAACTCTTGTCGAGTCCACAAAACGAAGAAGAATGGAACCAACCATTTCTAGACCCCTTACAAGGTCTCGGTTTCGAGCTTCCAAATTCTCCTTCTCTTAATCCCGAATTGTGCATGCCAAATCCTGATGAGTCACTGAATCCTGAAAGAAACCTTAATACTAAACCTGAAAATACTAATTCCAACTTACCTGATAAGCACTTACCTTGTGATCCTGATCCTTATCTCGAAAATATTCTAAATCCTGCTGCTAATTCAAGTAATACTAATCCTAACCTACTAGATCCTGATACTTACCTCAATGACGTATTAAACGAGCTTAATAATGCTAATCCTGGAAATAACTTACCTGCTATTCCTAGTTCACCGGATACAAACGTACTCCGCTCCAACATACCTGATAACTCCTACTCTGACTTTCTAAAAGCTATGTCCGATAAAAACTATACTTACAATACTACCATTCATGAATATACCAATCCATTATCATCGTCTAAATGCAAGATTGTCGTTATTCCAACTTCTATAGATCTAGATGAATCAATTCCATATATCGAAGAAACTCTTAGCAATTGCAATGACACCACTGAACCTCTTGCTAGAGAACGAGTCTTACACTCATTCTTAGAACTTAAATCAAATAACATATCTTACTATTTCTTGTTCACGAAAGTTTACCATTTCGATAACATACAATATCCTGAAATATTCCAATCGTTAAAAAATCTAAAAACCGAATTATTCGCTAGACCTGACGGAAAACCCGATGAAATTGCTATATCCGATTTCAAAGATCCTTTTGTTAAACCATCTTTTACCAAAATATATAACATATTAGCTTATCTATTTAACAACACGGGTATTACTATCAAAATATACCGAAATTCAATGATATTCCCTACACTAACTGAAATTCCTAAAATTTTAAAAGAAAATCATGACATACCTGTCGCTGGTCATGTTGGCTCTTCTAGAATGTATAATCGCTTAAAAGAAAGATACCATTGGAAAAGGATGAAAGCAGACATAGAAAATTATGTTAAGAAATGCCCTCAATGTCAGGTTAATAAAGCTCTGCGACACGTAAATAAATCTCCTATGCAAATAACATCTACGGCAACTTCTCCTTTTGAAAGAATTAGTTTAGATATCGTGGGTCCACTTCCTGAAGCCGGTCAGATAAATTTGAAGTATATACTTACATTACAAGATGATTTGACGAAATATTCAATCGCGTACCCCATCACAAACGCTTCAGCTGAAGATAGTTGCGAATGTCTCATTCACTTTATATCATTATTCGGTATTCCTAAAATGATTCTAACAGATCAAGGCACAAATTTCACTGCAGACCTATTTAAGAAAACGTGTGAATTTTTGAAAATCAAACAATTATGGTCCTCACCGTATCATCCCCAAACACAGGGTGCCTTAGAAAGAAGTCATTCTACACTTAAAGAGTATTTAAAATCATATGTAAATGACAACCAAACGGATTGGCATAAGTACATATATACAGCTATGCTAGCATATAATACCAATGTGCATACTACTACTAAATTCACTCCATATGAACTCGTTTTTGGTCATAAACCCTACCTTCCTGACTCTATCTACGACCCTCATCCTACAGATACTTACCATGAATATATCAAAATGCTAAATCATCGCCTCAGAGTATCCCGGAATAAGGCTCTCGAGAATATTAATCAATCCAAAGAGGCATCCAAAACTTATTACGATCAGAGATCACGTCCTATTAATTACCATGTCGGTGATATGGTCTATCTTAAAAATCATGTAAGGTTAAGAAAAGCACTTTCACCTGTATGGAAAGGGCCTTACAAAGTAGTAAAAGTTCATGGGAATCATACACTTTCCCTTCTTATAAACCGTCGTCATGTTAAACATCATTTTGACGAAGTAAAACCAGGAATTCCCTTATCTTAAATTACTATTTTCTATACTAACATTACTAAGTTCTATTTTTTCTATTTCTTTACAGCCTGATAATACTATGTTTCGACGTAACACATGCCCAGGGAACCAAAACAATCGAACAAATCACGGAAAGTTCCGGAATATATTTTAATCCTTCAGGTTCCTTAAAATTAGTTAGTGATTATATGCATGTTCTAATGCCAGTAGAAATTAATTATATAAAACCTCATATTGAAAATATTAAACAAGCTCTCGAAACTGCAAAATATCTCTGCACCCAAAGTGATGTATTAAATGATTACGAATGTCAAAACGCTTTTCAACCACTGACTTCTATGTACGACGAAATTACAAGAGATTATTTTTCTATTTCACATCTCATTCCTACTAGATCAAAAAGATCCGCATGGATTTCCGGTATCGGCACTATCTTTAAGCATATATTTGGCACAATGGATGAGGATGACGCAATTAAATATGATAACGCCATCCAAATTCTAAAAAATGGTAACAGCAAATTACTTGACCTGGTCAATGATAATATTATGCTTTCAAAGTCTGCTATTTCTAATTTTAATAAATCTATAACAGAAATAAATAAACACGAAAAAGAATTAAACATTATGCTTGAAAACCTATCTTCATATATAAATAATTTTACATTAATTACCAACTCTATTACTCTGAGATCTACTATTCACAGTACTTTTAGTGTACTTCATTCTACTATGTTAAGTTTATCCTATAAGTTAGAAGATATTGTTAATTCTGTTTTATTTGCTAAGTCTAATACTTTACATCCCTCAATTGTGACTCCTAATGATTTGTACACTGATTTAGTGAAAAATGTAAAATATCTTCCTAAATACACTGAATTTGTTGTCAATTTAGAATTAGATAATATAAATGTTATAATAAATCTCTCCGAAATTGTAACGTATATTATAGACGGTAAATTAGTTTTTAGTCTTAAGATTCCTTTAGTTTATATAAATAAATATAACTTATATAAGAATATTCCAATTCCAGTGCCACATAATGCAACAGATTATAAATCTTATGCATTAATTATTCCAACAACTACTTATGTGGCCTTAAATCAGGAAAAATCCAAATATGTAACACTGAACGATATTTCCAATTGTAAAAATGTTAACTCTGATACATTTATTTGTAACCAACTTAATGAATTTAGTGTTCGAGATTATCCTATTTGTGAAACAGAAATGCTAATTAAAGTTTTGACAGCATTGCCAAAACAATGTAAAACGAATTTTTTGTATGGACACACTAATATTTGGCAATCACTGGACAATAATAGATGGGTTTTTACCTATTCTGAACCAACAAAACTCCATGTAGAATGTAAAAATGATATAACTGAATACACTATTTCAGGAACAGGTATTGTAACCTTAAAACCTGATTGTATTGGATTATGTGAAAATGTTAAATTAATTACAAAAAGAAATCCGAATTTTAAAATAAATTATATGCATTCAGATTTTAATTTAATAAATGATTCATGCTGTAACCTTGCTAAATTTAGAAAATTCAATTATAATAATTACTCTACTAGGCTCCCAAATTTAGACTTACATAGATTAAATCAAATTGATGTTAAAGCAGACGATATGTTACAAATTGTACAAAAATTGAAATCAGAAAATGATACAATTCCTACTATTACTCATAATTCAATAATTTTGTATGTATTCATAATTGTGTTTGTAATTTTTATTCTTTACTATTTTTGTTGTAAAAGACGCGTGGCTTTTCTTTTCAAATTCAAACCAAATATTGTCTCTGATCCGCAAGTCCAAAATCAAATTTCAAGTCCTGAAGAAATTGAGCTTAGTCCTCAGCCGCGCATTCGAGTTCACTGAAAACTTCGCCATCAGCGTAAGTTTTCTCTCAAGCAGGGGGTTGTTATAACCCTTGTTTGCAACCAAAAATGTTGAGCCAGGACCGAAAGGTGCTGACTCGCACCTTTCAGTCCCAAGCTGTTGTCTCCGGACGAGAATTACGTCAGTCTCGATCTAGACCTTAGAAGAGCCACACATCTTCTCGCGATTCCATTTCCGCTGTATTTTCTATTTCCACTGTACTATATTTTCCATTTCCGCCGTATCAAAAATAAACTCTGTATCTTTAAATTGAAAATCTTTTTTTAAAAACGGTTTCCAAACCCTCCGCATAACAGCTCGATATAAATATTGTAATACTGTTTATAAAGTGAAAGATTTGAGAATCAAATCCATAGCAGTAATTGGAAAAAACAAAATAAGAAAATCGAAAGAATGAATCTGTCATGGCAATCGCTGAGGTAATGAAATTTATGTTTCTGTTATCTAGAGAAAGCGGATCGAATAAAAACGAGATGAGAGAATTGAGTAGATAGAGCTGTCAAATCTCACAAATCGCAGGCTATCGAAAACATTCGTATGAAATGTCAAATAATAATAAATGTTTAGAAAGAAATTAGTAAAAAAAATCTGTTGCATCAGATATTTTTTTGATTATTAAAGACATTTTTAAAATGTTCCTCGATTTTTCGGGACATATTCGTAGTTTCAATTTTGTAAGTTGGTAGAATAAGAGTTCCAAAAACTACAGCACGAATAATCTTTGATAAACAAAGCATATCAAAACCCCAATAATATCCCTGAAGACTGCATTGTTATTGTCCGCTTTCATACTGATCAGAATCGACACATAAAAGAGGGTATCTGTAAAGTTAAAAATGATAGTGAGTTTGTATCCGTATTTCTGTCATTTGTGGACGCGAGATTGGAAAACTTGCAGCGTTTCATAATGGAACTATAGACCACAGAGTAAATAAGTATTGTATCCAATACGCCACAGAACGACAAAGATGAAGCTGTCGCAGACTGCATTTTAAAATCTTCGACCACAGCCGACGTGTGTATGAAAATAGACTCTAACCCGTAACCACAAAGTAAAAAATTCACTAACAAGCTTCGAACTCTTATATTTATACTCTGCCCGCAACCGACCTTTATATGTATACTGGAACATGTTCCGGCTTCCTTTTCACCTACTTTTAAAGTATAAAAAGTATAATATTTTATATATTTTTGCATTTTGTTGCGTCAGTAAAAATTGCATTATTTGATTTTCGTCCCATCAATACTGAATAAGCTGTATCGGAGTATCGATATCGATATCTGTAATTTGGACAAAGTCCATTTTTCCAATATGCCACCGTTTAAATTACATGTCGTGGCAGTGATATATTTTAATTTATTACCACGGTCTTTGCAAATCCCATTGGCGTACTAACAAAGACAATGGCCTAGAATGGCATTATAGGTAAACCAGTCACAATTTCATAACATAAATAAAAATTTATGTTACAATATGATTCCCTCTGGTTTAAAAAAAAATGTATATCCATACGAAACCGTTATACTCTTATTTTGAAAATAATAAAATAATCAATATTTTCATCGCTTACTTTGAAAAATAAAAGTCGCGAATTCCAAGATTTTCTGATTACGGATACGGCTTCGAATCAACTGTGTACACACTTGTAAATCTAAAACGTGATAAGATTTCACGCCTTTCAGTGTCTCACAATACTTGTCCCGGAATGAGTTCCAGATAAGCAAACAAAATTCAGATTCAATCATATCTGTCAACATTGCATGAAAATTAGATAACATTTCGTCACCTTGATGAGTTCGTGCCTTGCTTTCTGAAAAGGGAATTAAGTTTGCTAAAATTGGAATAGATGGTATAGTTTTGTTTGAATAAAAGGAATATTTTGTTAGTGTCAGATTACTAAACGAAGCCGGGTAGGTACTGTTATTTTCCCTTAAATATGTACTGGTATTTAATAACGAATCAACAGATCTTCATGATGCCTTTTCTTTTGTTTGTTTTGCTATCAAATTCCTGTTTAATGCTACATACCGGTATGCTAATAATTTATGGAACGCTACCGTGCTTCGCTAGTCTGTCCTAGGCTTAATCTATATTAATAATTTCGTCAAGGGGTACGGTAGACTCGATTGAAACTTAACCTGAATAATAAAACATAAAAA
>DWKA01002785.1:0-10229 GCA_018249155.1 Panoquina ocola ocola
CTTTGCCGAAACTCGATTTTTTGCCGAAACTCTGCCGAAACCGAAACCGAAACCGAAAGTTCGGTCGGACACTAATATTTTTGTGATTCTATAATGGTTTGAGGTGTAAGCAATGAAATGTGGTGGAGAACTGTATGAAATGCTTGAGGTTTTTTGTAAATAACAGGCAAACAAGCTAGAAAGGTCTTTGATATGATACAAAATGCATCACTCAGATCACCTAACTAGGATAGGCAGGCGAGAAACGTGCATACTACGATTCTTATGTGAAGACTCACCAATAAGCGGGTCGCCTTCTTTCGCTCTTTACGATACCTTACTGTGCCGGCATGGGATTTGTTATGCACGCTCTACAGCCGCTTACAGAGCAACCCCAATACTAAAGCTAATATCTGCTTGTTTTATCATTTACCCATTATTACTCTAACTTGTAAACATTAGACTACCCTCCTTGTAGTAGCTCGAATTTGATTTGCAGCTATCTCTACTTTGTCAGCGTCATAATTCACAGTTTATTGTTATAAAATTTCAGGTGGACTTTGCCCCACCAGTTGGGTACAAAGAGGAGGGGTATGCATCAAAAGGTGGAGAGAGTAGTACGGGTGAGAGTGGAATGGAAGAGGACCCAGCAGCTATGATGCCGGAGAGCAGTGGCTTTATAGCATTCAGTGGGGAAGGCAACAGACTGGATGGCAAGAAGAAAAAGCTCACGAGTGAGAGTGACTCTGAGCCGCAGGCTACACCATCCAGACAAGTATTAAAAATGTTCATTTATATAGTACTTTAAACAAAATAAGGGCCACTAGACATTTTTCAAAAACAAAGGAAACTAAACGAAAATAAAAAAAATGAAAATGATTAAAAACTGGCCCAGTGCACGTGTGGGCATACTACATGTATTATTTCTTAGGTGTACTGCAAATAATCTATTGTTACTCGTTAATATATTTAAGCTAAGGCCATAAACCAAAACCAAGTGTACACATTTATAACTGAAAGCTAATGCCAAGAACTACTCTTTTCAATATTTAAACTGACTCCTTTCCTTTGCAGCCCTATGTTCGCGGCATCCCTGATTACGACTATGTGGTCGGTACTCTTCGCTTTATCAGAAATTCGCGACCAGCTAGTGCAAAAGAGGAGACGCCCCAACCAGACACTTTCGAAGCCTTCAAAGGCGAAGGTTTTACATTACGGACAGCCAAATCTAAAAACTGATGAATACTAAATATAGAATTTTTTACAGTTGAAGGCTTTTAAAATATCAGAAGACATTTTTATACACATAAAATATTGCATGATTGAATCCATTCCAAAATCAAGTGTGTGATGATTATTATTTTTGTTTTTGTGTCATGGAAGTGGAAAAATAAATCCTTTTAGTAACACTGTAACATGCATGAAAATTTTTCTGGAATTCACACAAATGTTCTACTTGCATTAACCTGAAAAATGGTTATAATATTACCGTTATTCTAAAGGAGTATGTGGAACATTTTGAGTTTAAATTAAATCACATGCTATTTCATTAACAGTGGCACAAGACTTGCACACAGTGGCACACACTACCTCTGAGGCTCATGATATTAATGGTGAGATGCAAGTGTTATAAGCATTGATTCTTGAATGCATGCTGCAATGCAGTTAAATGACACTGATAAACACTTGGATTGCTATGTTTCATTTCAATGTCGTTTTCATGGAACTGTGGGTATATTAAATAAAATAAATGAAAGCAGTCTTATTGTTTAGGTACTTAGCGAAAATTTAATTTATTATGTTACATTATTGATATATTTTTTTAAAACACCATCATTCCATGATGAATGATGATTGATATTAAAAAAATCTAATCTTTGTATTATTTTCACAGTACATTAATCAAAACTACTCAAGAGTGTCTCATAGAATGTTTAATACTTTCAAAAATAGAAATAGCAATGGATCAGTATTTATCTTTATGCTATGTCTTGCATGCGATATGATATTAATAACATTCATCACATTTCAATTGGAGTTCATGCATGATATTTCAGTTTTTTATTTTAACAAGTGATAAGTTGATAAGTAATCCATGATAGTGATATTACAACAAGAATAAATATGGTAGTCAATATAACCATATCACATTTAGATCCTGTTTGTTTTGTGTGTATGAATATATTTTTAATAAATGAAATTTTATACAAAGTTGTCGCTGAGTACGGTCACACTTGTAAATATTCAATAATAATAAAAACAATTTAAGAACTTTGTATTAATTACTTTTGCTTCTTTTGTAATCATTATGTTTGTGATCAATGAAGGAATCACTTCAAAATATGGGAGAGACAGTTTTCTGATGACACATAAAGCTGTAGGTATTATAGACTTCAGAAACCTAAATCTAATTACACTATTAACTTTTTAAGGGCTACATCGCTTTTGGAGTTAAAATAAAGGCTATAAAATAAATACATAGTGAACCTTAAAAAAGAATAAAATTTATTTATGCACCTATATTACACTCATCGCTTATGTGACAAAGTTTACATGTTAGATACACATTTAAACAAGCAATAATCTCTGTGGACCCAAATAAAAGTATCTTATTCTACTAAATACCAAAATGATGTGATGAATGACTAAAAACAAACAAATATCAAAAAATACTGGAATAATACTTAAATTTATAGGATATAAATCTTTTTTTGATCTGCTTCATGTTTTACCATCATATGGAATAAAAAAACGTACTGAACAAAGTTGGTCAAGTATAAATTAACAAATGCAACTTTAGTCTGGAAATTATTATGTTTGCAATTTCATTAAACATTTCATAATTATAGCCATTGATAACCATTGATTTTTGCTGTCAGTATATTTTAACTCTATACATTAATAGGACCACAGAATTTCACAATCAGACTATTTTGGATTGGCATAATTTTATTAACATTTAGACTAAGATGTCATGAGTAACAACCATGTTACAGCTAGTAACATGAAAAATGTCTCATATAAAACTTAGAACACAAGTTTTTATTCATTATAAGAATAATATTTTGATTATTCAGAACCGTTTTAAAAATTCTTCTGAGCAAATTCTAGCTCTTGCATTCACTGCTAATTTCATCTCACTTATTTCTTTATCTATTTCTTCCATGAAATAAATGACGAAATCAACCAGCTTGTGCTTATACATTTGTTCGGTGTGGAAGTTCGTAATCAGGAAACTGATATGATATCCGTCCACCGGTTTCCGTCGTAACACGATAAAGTTTTCCGCTCGCATCATCATAAACCTCATGAATTTTTTACACAGGATCTTTTCAATCTCATCCGCTTGTTTAATCATAATGCTTACTCTTATAGAGTTAATGGATGACTCTATCAGCACTTTCTCATTCGCGTTCCGCGAAATAATCACCGGGTTTAACAGTAGTTCTTTACTTGTGCCCACTTCTACCTCTGGCTTGTTATATCTTTCCACTACTTGTGATGAGAAATGTTCTAAACACATAGCCGATGTCAGAGTATGGCGAACAGCAGTTAAATAAGGCTTTAAAGTCGCTGACATTATTGTATTATGATTTGGTATTAATTTTAAGAAATCTCTAACTTTTCTTTACCACACCTATTTGTGATAAATAATGACACTTGACTTATGAGTCAGTCTATAATGTCAAGTTATGTTTGACATTTGTTTGTGACATCAATACACAATTTTTTTTTATGGCTTGGAAGCATACACAAATGTATTAGCTCCGGAGCACAGATTATAAATATTAAGTTAAAATACCTTATCTTTTAATGCACACTTAAAAAATTGAAAGAGATATTTTAATACCTTTGTATTTTGAAACATTGCTGCATAATGAACTTGTTCTCAAGGAATTGTGACTGTCCCACGATAACTAAAGTTAATATTGTTCAGATTACGAGGCCCCATATTTTTCCTTGATTTTCTGTAATGTACTGACAGATCTAAAAAACTGTCATTTCTCTTCATTTTAGTTCTACATAGTCTGTGACTAAGACAGACAATGCAGAATGCAGACAAATTCAGACAATAATGGCGGACGTTTTGTAAAGTGACGCAAGTGTAACGTTTTACGGCATGCGTTTATCTAATATTCCCATAGTAAAAGTTGGCTATCAATTATTAACGTTATCAACAAACACATGACCAATTAGTATAATAGTCATATTAATCAAAAAAGTGATGGCGCGTGAGTTTGACCACCTTTTCAAACTGCTGATTATCGGTGACAGCGGTGAGTGGGCGAGGCCTATGATCGCAACTGATGTTACAGCGTTCTAGTCTTTCCAATTCAGTAATGGATGAAATTTTGTTCATATTTCAGGTGTAGGTAAAAGCTGTCTTCTCCTGCGATTTGCTGATAATACGTTCTCCGGTAGTTACATTACCACAATCGGTGTTGATTTCAAAATAAGAACTTTAACGATAAACGGTGAACAAGTGAAGCTTCAAATATGGGACACAGCAGGTCAGGAGAGGTTCAGAACGATCACCAGCACGTACTATAGAGGCACCCATGGGGTCATCGTGGTGTACGATGTCACCAACGGGGAGTCCTTCGCCAACGTCAAGAGATGGCTGCACGAGATCGAACAGAACTGCGATGTTGTTAACAAAGTTCTAGGTGAGTGAGATGTAACAAATTTATATAGCTATGTCATATAGACATATTATTTGAAAACATGATTTAAGTAAAAGGTTTATCTATAATAGTTTTGCTTTTCAAAATACACTAAAATGAAGTTATAACATTGTTGTAGCTCAAATAAAATAAATAATTTTGTATTAGTGAGAAGTTTAGAACAGTAACATTTTTTGGGTTTCACTTTTAAAAAATCAATTAGATTCTCATTCCTTTTGTGTTGATCAATAAATTTAATAGCAGTTAGAGGTTTGTTAAAGCAATGTAGAGAGCTTAAAATTGACTTTACTGATCACTTAGTTGAATATGATAATTGATATAATTTATGAAACATAAAAGAAATATTATTATGTCAATTTTACTATGCTTGAAATAATTGTTTGTATAAAGAAAGCCAAATCTAAGCAAATGTTATTGTAATGTTGATAACATGCTCAGGCTATAAATAAACTATCTACCGAACTGAGCAAGTAAAACAACAATGATAAATAATTGTTTTTTATTGAACTAAAACATCCTAACTGTATATAGATTATATTAATTACATACCTACTTAATATTTATTTTATGGAATGTATTGTACTGCACATAATTATATTTTTAAACTAGCTGCCATGGCAAACGTTGTTCTGCAGCACAACAAATTCTCGACAACAGCGCCACCTATCGGATCCAAAACTATCCCAAATCTCAAGTTGGATCAAAATGCATAGGTGTGCAAAATTTGATTAAAATCAGTTCAGTAGTTTAAGAGTCCATCGTGGACAAACATTGTGACAGGAGATTTATATATAATAGATATATAAGATAAACTCTCCAAGCGTATAACTCCCTTAAGTTGTGGGTGTCATGGGTAACACACAATAAATACATAGAGTAATAACAGAAATTTTAACTCTTAACTTTTTATTATTATGTTTGCTTAGAATAGTTTTAATTCTCTTTTATTATTAGATTAGATTAAAGCATTGTTTTTTATCATAACTGAATTTGTAGCCATGTTAATCTAGTAATAATAATAACTAAAAACCAAACTATATGCGGCATAATATTATAATAAAGTTGTATGCATATATTACTGTAAAATATGCTTCAATGAATGAAAATACATTTTAAAAAAGAAAAATGTGTCATATTAATGTTTCCATTGCCAAATTTACATTGTCATACAATTTATTGGTAAATCATCATCAATTTAATATAAATTTATAATACAATTCAACGATTTTGTAGACATGCCTGTTTAATATCTTGCATCACATCTCAATTTATAAACATTATATTTTAATACCACATTTTGACATTCCAGTTGGTAATAAGAATGACTGTCCTTCAAGGAAGGTAGTCATCACAGAAGATGCCCAGCGGTTTGCTAACCAAATGAACATAACGCTGTTTGAGACAAGCGCAAAGGAAAACATCAATGTTGAAGAAATGTTTCTCACTATAACAAAAATGGTAAGGCTTTTTATTTTCTGGAACAGAGTAGATGTCAATTATATTTTTTTGTGAGTAATGTCCATGCAGTTCATGTATTATTAATTAAACATAGCTTTGTTGGGGTTATAAAAAATACTAATCAGTGCTAATATTAAACAAAGGTCGTTTTTAAAACTGATTACAAAGACTTTTAAAAATTGTCATAGTTACACATCCCATGTACATGTCCCAAAGCCTAGTTAATATAGCTACTGACTGTGGACTGATGGATTTCAGGTTTGATTTTTTGATCATACTTTTCTGAGATAGATTCCTGTTTATAGTGGGTCTTGTCTATACTGTAATATTGTAGTTGTACAACTAAATGCAGTTAGAATTCATGCAGTATTTTGAAGTTAAATAGGCTTTAGCACTGTGTTCTTTAGGGCTCTCAGAATCTTTATTTTCCCTTATATCCCACTTATCATTGCATTATTGTAAACAAAACTATTGCAAAAAAGAGTTTAACTTCATTGACACATTGTGATTTACTTACTTTCAGGTACTAAGATCTAAATTGGAAATGAAAGAAAGACAAAATGTCACAGCAAATGATACAGTAAATCTAAAGAAGAATCACAAAACCAAGAAGAAATGTTGCCAGTGACGTCTAACATGGTCATGGGGCCAGAGATGTCGCTTTTACAATGCTCAAATATTGAGAGACATGTTGCACAACCCTAGCAGGGCACTACAGTACCTCGGACATGTAAAAGTTTACCAATGTAGTCACAGTAAGGTATGAAATATAAAATTATACATCTTAGCACTAATAAAATAAATATATTGAAATATGAATAATAATATGGATTTTTAATGCAGTTTATACAGTGTACTCCAATGAATCATCAAGTATATTTTTGCCGTCCTTGTCTGGTTGGTATGCTAATAACAAGGAATTTTTTATACTATGGTGACTTCATTTAATCACATAACACGTACAAAATCATGGTACCCTAGTTGTTACATTGAATGCGGGGTTGAACATTCTCATATTATGAGCATGTACATTATGGAATTATTGACTCCAAAAATTAAATTAGGATATTATGAATGCATAGTTAAAGTGTATGATTGTACTCTCATTATCAAAATTTTTATGTGATGGAGGGTTATGTATGATATGGTAAATGTTGAATAGATATAAATGTATACCACTAATTTAATGTTATTTTGTTCTTTCATTATTTGGAGTGTTCATTATGAACGAGTTTTAGTAATTTTTTTCTTCAACGCAACAATAGTATTAAAACATGATTCGTATTTTATATATTAAAGTATTATGTTTTATGAGAAAAGATTGTTTTCAATATGCAGTCAATATTTATACATAATTTTATTATTTTTGTATACTTGGGTTGTCTGTGACACAATCTTTTAGTTTGAAATTGACTACAGCGTGTAACTTAAAAGTGAGATCATATTTATATTTTTTTATTGATTATTGGCGAAGTATTTTATAGTAAAATATCTTATTTGTGTAACTTAAATTCCAAATTTATCTTGATAATCCTATATATGGGGCCTATTTCTGTTTTATTAGCAAATCATAGTCTTACAATTTGTATTGATGAAATTCTTGTATTAACATTGTAATACGATATATTACACAGAAGACACAATTGTAAAATATATTAAGCAGCAATGAATGTAATAAAAAATAATGTATTGTCGAGTGTTGTCTATTGTATATTCCAGAGAAAGGAATACTGTGGGAGTGGTATGAGGGCTTTATTATGTGGTATCTTTTAAAATTGATTTATATTAAAAATAATATATAAAATATGTAACTCCGCTAATCTTTAACAATTGAACCAAATATGAGTATTCTTAAATTTGCTATGTACTACAAAGTTGAAATGCTTTTGCCAGTATATTATGTTGCTGTACTGTACAAAATGGTTCTAAAAACAATATTTAGTTTTGTGTCAAATAAAGGTTTTGAAGTTTAATATAGTAAAAATTATTTAGTATTCTTATTTCTTTTTAAGTGTTTTACATCATTGTAGCCACTTGCCACTTGTCTTGAATTAATGTCTTGAATTTTTTTTTTGAAAGTCCTCATATTTACTTTCATTTACAATATTGTTTTATATATTTTTTTTGTGATTATCCTATCCAGTAATTTAATGGCTATATTATTGTCAATGGCAAAGTCTGGTACGTACCAATTATTAATAATATCACCGCCAGCACTGGTATCCTACAAGTATCACTGCAATTCATTTATAAAAAGCATTCAACAGCAACTTTACTTGCGGTTTTTGAAAAGAGTCCCAACTGTTTGTTTCAACAGTTGAAATTAGTTTTAATACAATATATTTATATTGTTTTCAATTAATCTCCTCTAATTTATTTTTAACATGAAAAGCAATAATATGCGTATTGTTAAAAAGTCAAATATAATGTTAAAACTATATACAGAAATGTATGAAGTTTCATCACAAGACATGTAAATATATAGTAATCGAGTGGTATGTTAGAAACCTTTTAGATAAATCTAGAATGGGTACTTCTAATGTAAAACTGTTATATCCGGAAACCAATGTCAACAATCATTCCAACAGGTCTTTACAACATAATTAGGGGCTGACTGGCATTGCAGTTTTAGATCTTTTTGTATGTATTTTGCCATAGACTAGCTTTAGTGATCGAACATTTCATTCATTTTATAGCATACATTTTAATGGTAGTACTTCCTTTGCATAAAACAAGAGACTGAACAATTTTATATTACAAACCTGTCTCCTTTAGAAGTAATTACAAAATACATGTTTAACAAGTCCCGAGACCTGTATATGCGTGTTTTGATGTTATTGATTTACATAATTACGGTCAGCCCGAATAGTACATAATATAGCAATTTGCTTTTGTTTGTCTTGTTTCTGTACTCAGTTTTATTTTAAGGAATATTGTTCATACCAGCATTTTTAAAATGTAAATAGATGATATATTTTGCCCAAATAAAAAGTGTTTTTATTCGTACCACTATAAAGCTACCCGCCTTCGCTTCGCTTCGGGAAAAATAAAAGCTTAGGGATTTTTGATTTAAAATTTCTTGACTGCTTTGTACCTTTAGTAGGTATGTTGACGTCTTGAGTCATATGGACTATATCCATCAGGGATCGCCCGTACACGGTATTTCAAAAACTAAAATTTTGTACATTCTCTGACTTTTTCTCTTCTTTATCCAATATCAAAAACTGAAAAACATGTATTCAATTAATTCAAGCAGGAAATATTTGTTATAAATTTGAAACCAATCGGTTGATTTTTGAGAAAGTACCTATCTATACCTACACTTTTTTGTTGCGTTCTCTTGGGAAACTTCTTTAAGCCCAGCCTTAACAACTATACAACATAAAAGTTTCATTCAAATCCGTTCAGTAGTTCTGTAGATTAGTCTGTATGAACAGACAGACAAATACTATTTGTAAATTTTACGTTTTTTCTCTCAAAGAACCTTCCTTGTGCTTCAACAACAAAGTACAAAAAAGAAATTCGCCGAAATTAGTCAAGCGGTTCTCATCTTTACTTATTTCTAATTTACTGCATAATAGTTATTTTGTTGTTATGTTTACTGCATAATATTTTTACGAGTTACTGCTTATTAATGTAAAATATCGTGCTTATTTATTAAAAATATCGCTTTTCATTTCAAACTAAATATTCCGGAACCGGAAATCCTTTAATGCTAGCCATCGTACGGACCACTGAACAAAAAAACAGACGATTACATATCGACGGCAGAAAGCAATCTTGTGGTATCTCAAAAAATGCAACTTTACACCAGAGCCAAAAAACGATTTAAAAAATTCATAACTTGTAAACAAGAGGACGTAGAAACACAATTTTTTTGTGATAACCTTATTAATATAACACCTTCCATTTGCAATTTTTAGGGTCATTCTAAGATTAGTGTAATTGGATTTAATACTAGATACAGCAATTGAATTTTAAAATATAAACATCGAAAATGCTGTATCTCAAAAGACAAATGTTTGGGCCAACACCAACTTGTTCAAAGTGACTGGCATCGAACTTGCTGTATCTAAATATAAGTTTAATGTGATGACAGTTCTTTTG
>DWKA01002786.1:0-10228 GCA_018249155.1 Panoquina ocola ocola
GGTACCTAAAAAACGAACTTCTGCGCATCTATCTGTCTCTTTTCCGCCTGGCCAAGTTCCTTGGCCTAACCTATAACCAGTTATTAGTAGTAGTCATGGGGAAGGAACTTGGCAAGAATCTGAAAGAGACAGTTAGTTGCGCAGAACAAAAAGCAGAGTGTCTCTTTCTGTCTTGCCAAGTTCCTTGCCGGTGATGTATATTCAAGTTAAATTGATTAGGGGTGAAAAAATTATTCGCAGAGACAATGGCTTTCATAAACTTTAGCATTCAAAAATACACTTTATAGGAAATGGTCATAACGAGGCAACTTTGAGGACCCTAAGTGATTTATCTAATGACAAAAAAAATTTAAGCGATTTTAGATTTCGGATGGTACGTGAAGTCGCCTTTTCTGATTTTCAATAGCAAAGTTATTTCAGAGGCGAAGACCTACCAACATAAAAAGCACAGATCATCACAGATGTCAGGATAAACAATAAGTTTCGACACTCAGGATGGTCACTAACCTTGGCATCGACACCCGAGTCCATTACTGATACTGGTTGATATAATAGCAACAACATGTATATTGTTTAAGTAAGTAAAAAATAATACCAATAAGAGTTTTCTGATGAATATTTCAAAGTTTCCCTTAGAGAGCACGAGGTAATCGAGTCGATTGGGTTCAATCCCCATCCTTTTGATGTTAGATATGGAAGAGAACACTTCTCTTGCCGCAAGTGTTGCATCTTCACCGTGCACACTGTAGTAGTCATTGCGGTCGAATATCCTTACAGTTGTAGGCGGTTTCTGAAATAATAATATTTTTTATAAGTAAATAAAAGCTTACATACTCATACTACTGCTCTGCGGGTCTATTACAAACTCTTAATTCCAGCCAGCCAATTCACGGCCATGCAAATCAGCCAAGCAGCGGTCACATGACATCCACATGCGATCGCTGGTTGGCTGATTTGCATGGCCCTGAATTGGCTGGCTGGAATTAAGAGTTTGTAATAGACCCGCTGGGTCTTGGAATTGACACAGCACATGTGCAATGACTTTTATACACGCGGGCGAACTACAGCCGACAATGGAAGATGCAGTTATATTTGTTCTAAGCAGGATTTTTACCATCGCATGCATCGGTCATTAATAAAAACTTTTGAAATGTTTGAAAAAAACTGATTTTACATTACAACAAATAATATTACCTATTCTTATATTCAGTTATCACTACGTATCTTTAAAAATTATAAGCGATGATGTCTAAATCTAAAGGTACCGTTTACTTCTTTAAGTTGTTTTACTGCAGTTGAAGCGCGTATTAAATTTTGTCATAGATTAGTCAAATTTAATGTGAACATTGTATTACGATGACAGGAACTTTTTCTATTGAAAAAGCCTTGTTCTAAAAACTTGCGCTGTAGCAAAATTACAGGTAAACACTGAATCTTTCTTACTCCATTACTCATACATAGAAAGAACTCCAATGACTATTTTTTGCAAGAAATGAAATCTTACGATGTAAGCTTTATTTATGAACTTTTTATCACTTTTCCTTAATGTATCCTTGGACTGATAACATACTTCGAAATGAGACCAATGCCACAGCAGATTTATCTTTCTTTATTTGCCTTATTAACATTTCTTGAAGCATATATAACAAACGATTTGGTATAGAAAAAAGTTGTCAACAAAAAACGTAAAACTATTTACCGCTGAAATCATAATTTATTGAAGTAACATCAAAGTTCATAGGGAACTCAAAGTTATTAAGTTATCAATATCAAAAATTACTATGTTAGATATTATCATGCACATCAAATTTTCAATAGTTATGTGCGTATTAAAAATTAAGTCACATTTTTTATTTAAAAAAACAGTCTGTTGAAAGTGCCGCGGCTGATGGAATGAACTAGTTATGGGTTGTATGATGATGATCTGATTGTGTAATGGTTAATGTAATGGTTATGGGTTGAATTAACAAAAGTTTGCATCATAGTTAAATAGACAGGTTTAGTTTTCACGATATAACCTTTATATCTCATCCCATACCTATGGTATAACCGTATTTCCAAAAACCTAGTAAAATCAATAAAAGTAGATCTTTCTAGGATTATCCCACGACATTGAACATCGATGACTTAAATTAATGTCACAACATGAGGTCATATTTTGTTGAATCACGATTCGCAAAACAAATCCTATGGTTAAGACACCGTATGATTCAAGAAGCAATCACCAACACAAATAGTCCTTGTCATTAATATTTTACACGTTGTAACTTGGAAGTATAGTCATATAATCAGTTACAGCGATACATTTGAGTTATTGTATTTTACGTGTTCGTACTTCGAAGAATAAAAGATCAGTCTGGGGTTATCTCTGGAGCGATATAATTATAAAATACAATAAATTGGCGTCTTTCTGTAGAGCAGTGCCAGTGTATAAATGCAAGTAGTGTCGCGTGTTTGTTAAATAAATTAAAGTGAGGTGGAAATATTCATAAATTGTAAGTATTTAAAAAATGTATAATAATTAAATTGCGAATATAGGACCAAATCGGTATTATTTTAGTGATTTAAACAGGACTTTAAATAATGTAAAAACATTTTGAATTTCATATTGGTATAATTTTTAGAATATTATATTTAAATGATTTTGCCATTAGATAAAATTAAAATACAAATTGTTTTACATATAATTTAAATGATAATAAATCTTATTGCTTACAGATTATTGCCACAACTTTTAAAATGAGGCGCATATTAGTAATGGCCGCTTTGTCGGCTATAGTCTTGGCAAATCCGAAGCCCGAAACGTATAAAGAAACGGAAGATTTTCAGTATTCAAGAAGTTCTTCTGACGACGGAACCAAGTCAGGATTCTACGGAGCTCAGAGAGGCAACATGGGAGGCAATTATGAACGCGCCCACAATATGGATACTCTAGCACAACATCAAATGAGCGGACTGGTCACCCAAGTTGATGGAGAATTAGGCGCTGGCGCCAAAACAAGAACTGGCAGTGTCTATACAGCAGCAAATTCAAGGGGAATGTACGGGTCTGGACACTATGACCTTAGTAATCTCCAAGGTCGCAACTTCGCTGAAGGAGAGTCATTTGGAAACTCACAATCCCATTCGTCCTTATCTTCACAAAATTCTCGTTACGACGGACGTTCATATAGTGGACTGGGGAGCAGCGCTGGTATTCGCAGTAGCCATTCACAAGATGCTAGATATAGCGGATATCAAGCTTCACACCACGCAGATCAAACACAAATCGATAACCTCCAAGCGGTTGATACCTCGCAAGGCCTCGGCAGATATGAAAGCAATGACCAAGCGGGTTACAATATGAAATATCATACGCAATACGGATCTCGTGGACGCAATGAGTTTGATCAAAGTAGTGCAAGCCTTCACAGCTCTAGCGGATCTGACGCAAATACACAAGCTCATTACATCACAACGCCTGTCAGAGTTGTGGTAAGGCCAGGTGGCAGGGTTGCTATTCCGATTACAGCACCCACTTATCAGCATTATATTTTACCAGAAAATAGTGGTATTGATACTGATGCTGAAGTGATAAGTCAACCAGGAGGATCAACCCCTACAAACAAAGTCAAACACTATGAATCATCTTACAGTTATCGGAAGCAATGGGAAAAGCATCACAACATACCTGGAGAAGTATCAATTGTTGTTCCAACTCAAAACCCATTCCCAAAACATAGCGAACTGTATGAAGATGCGCAACTATTGCAATCGGCGAAGGATCAATTACAAAATGCTAATTCTCAAATAGTGCAATCTGGTAACGTGAATAGTGCTCAAAGAGCTTATACCAAAGCAGCCTCGAGCCATTCTCAGTTCCAGACTGGTTATAACTCCCAACAGAGTCATACGGGTTTTGAATCACAAGCGAACCAAGCAGGCTTTAACTCACAACAGCGTCAATCGGGTTTAAGCTCACTGCAAGGTCAGTCTGGTTTAAGTTCAATACATGGCCAGTCTGGATTAAGCTCACTACATAGCCAATCAGGATTAACTTCACAACAGAACCATTTAGGTTTAGACGAACAGCAGAGCCATTTAGGATTTAACTTGCAACAAAATAGTGCAGCTTCGGCCACTCGTGCGAATGCATACGGACATAATATGAAAACTTCAAATATAGCAGCAGATTTGACAAATGCCGCTGGAAACGTAGATTTAAAGCCTAAAAGTTATCATTCGTCTTATTCGTACCATAAGTCTTGGGAAAGACAAGGGGATCCATATATAATCAAACCCGTTGGTCCCATTTATGATGCTCAAGTTCCTGAGAGATTAACGGCAGGAACATCAAACAGTGCGGCATATTCGTCTCATCAGTATGGTTCCCATTCAAGACAAACACATCAAAGTCAGTCCGCCGATTGTGATGATGAAGGTCACTTACGATCTCGGCGATCATATAACACTGACCAAGTTCAAAATCAGTGGGAAGATTTAGGACAGCAAGCGGAAACTAAGTTAGAAAATTTGGAGGATTTAGGCCAACAGACGGAAACGAAGTTCGAAAATTTAGAAGATTTAGGCCAACAGCAACAAAATAAATGGGACAATCTGCAAGACTTAGGACAGCAAACCCAAGATCAGTGGGGCAATTTACAACAAGTAGGACAAGAAACTCAAAATCAATGGGATAATTTACAACAACTAGGCCAGCAAACTCAAAACTGGGATAATTTACAACAACTGGGACAACAAACGCAAGACAAATGGGAAAATTTGGAAGACCTTGGTCAACAAACACACAGTAAGTGGCATTAGTTACCGTCACAATAACACAACGTGTATGTTTTAACACTGTCTAAATTTTATTAACCTGTTATAATTTATACAAATAAATGTGAATAAACAGCAATAACAATGGCACCATTTTCATTTCATGCCAAATCGTAACAAGACCCATATTAACGTAATAAAATTAATAATTTAAAACAGCCATTATCATGTTGCTTCAAAATGCTTACTTCAATAACTTACTACTTATAATATTAATGATATTTTTAGAGGGTTTGGTTGTAGTGAATTATGTGTTCAAGTTCAAGCATTTTATACCTTCTTCAATATTTAGTTGTCATAATTATAGTCATTTAATTTTACAGGCATCTAGTAGTAGGTACTTACGTTGGTTTAAATTTTAAAATTTATTTGGCATTTATTAAGATATCAATAAATTAATAAAGAGTAATGCAGGAATTATAAAAATGATTCACTTGTTATAAAAATCAAATGAAAAGTATAATATCAATAATATGTACGTTTAGTATTAGAATCCTATAAGCTCTTAATACGACTATTTATTACCTTTAACAAATTTCTTAATACTATATTTCAAAGCGTTATATTGACGTAATATTTAGCAATATTAAGATACGATACGATTACGAAAAATCTATAGTATGTTGTTATGTAGGTATATCTAGAATGAAACAGCGGAATTTTAAAAATCTCTTTTCTATTTGAACATGTTTAAGGTATAGTCAGATGTTATTTCTAACAGGAAACCCAATAATATTATAGACAGAATAGAGTACCTATGTATATAATATTATATACATAGGTACTCTATTCTACACCAATAAATTAATCTAAACGGGAAGTGAGTTTGTTTGTTTGTTTTCATGACACAACGGAACGTCCTTATGATATGATTTTTCGTGTGCCGATAGTTGGAAGCTGTAGAATGAACATGGGCCATTTTTAACTAAGTAATCTCTATTTGCATCTGTCCAAAACCAGAACGGGCCGCTAATCATCATTAATCAACTAATTCGGTAGTAGGTGTAAGGAATCATTATCGAGAATAATTATTGACTATGACTAAATATGCAACAAAACAGTAGTTATAAAAGACATTCTTATGCTATATGCTTCTACTACGAGTAGTAGGTTCATTGATCTAGTCTGTGCATTGTAGGTATCAGTCATTAGAAGTTAGCGTTTTACTAAGTATCTACTCTAGTAGATTCTCAGAACTGCCCTCGCTTCGGTTTCGAAAAAAAATTGTACATTAACTTGAATAATGCCATTAATTCAATGACACTGCAAGTTACCTCGGGATTCGAGGGCTATGAATCGATCTAGCTAGGTTTCTTTTTTAAAAAAATTATTAAAAAAATATCGAGCAAAGCCCAGTCATACAGGTATAATTATTCTTATCCGCTTTAAAATTTTATATTATAAAACCAAACCCACGTGAAAGATATTTGAGTAAAATTATGAGTTGGGATAAAATGTAGGTAGGCACATTATTTTATTTAATAAATACAATAGCTGCCCGCCGTCACTTAGCCTCGAAAAGAATATAGTATATTCTGCTTCTCTCCTATTCATCTCAGCGTAAGACTAGAGCCTTCCTTCCTTCCTTGATAATGAGCTATCTAACACTGACAGATTTTTTCAAATAGGACCAATAGTTCCTGAGATTAGCGCGTTCAAGCAAACAAACAAGCTCTTCAGCTTTATAATATTTGTATAGATTTTCTAAATATTTTTGTGTATACAAGGTGAACAGATAACTACGAGTATAATGACTCATTATACGTTGCTACAATATACTAAAAAGTTAAAGTAGGATTTGACCTATCTATAATATCCTATCCCCATATCTCACAAGATAAATAGATACATATTAAACAAATCATTATAACTCTATATAATATATCGCCAGTAAGACAATAAGGTAAGAGCGTAAATATTAATTCTCTAAATTATCCGAAATTATACTATCCAAGGGATCCCCCTTCGTAAATTTTCTAGGTTATTTTCGACTTTTACAATATATAGTCCAAAACGTAATTTTGTTTTTGATTCATAGTTAGCATTAACATTTTCCGACATTACTTATACTAAGAATATAATGATAATAGTTCTCTAAGGATGTAGTAATTAATAAAAATTTGAATTTAATAAGTTTTTTCATCTCTATCAGGAGACCTGGAACAACATCAAAATGAAAACCCTGAAGATTTTAATGTAAGCCAAAAACAAGATGCTGTACCAAATTTTGAACAACAAGCTAATAGTGAGAATGGAAATTTAGATATTTTAAGTCAACACCAACAAGATGGAAAACCATTACCGAACTTTGAACAACAAATTAATAGCGAGAATGGAAAAATAGATTCTTTAAGTCAGCACTTGCAACAACAAAACTTTGAACAACAAACTAATAGTGAGAATGGAAATTTAGACTTCCTAAGTCAACACTTGCAACAGCACAACTTTGAACAACAAACTAATAGCGAGAATGGAAATTTAGACATTTTCAGTCAACACTTGCAACAACAAAACTTTGAACAACAAACTAATAGCGAGAATGGAAATTTAGACTTCCTAAGTCAACACTCTCAACAGCACAACTTTGAACAACAAACTAATAGCGAGAATGGAAATTTAGACATTTTCAGTCAACACAATCAAAAAGAAAATCCATTAACAAACTTTGAACAGCAAGCTAATAGCGAGAATGGCAATTCAGACTTTTTAAGTCAACACCTACATAAAGAAAATCCATTAACTAATTTTGAACAAGCTAGTGACCAAAATGAAAACTTTAGTCAACATGCTCAAAAAGAACACCCAACAACAAATTTTGAGCAACCAGCAACTAGTTTTGAAACATATAAAAAACATGAAGAATCAGATCAAAACCAATACAATGGATGGTTTATGTATCAAAGCAATGCAAATATTGACAAAAATAAGGATTCGTATGATTTTATGAAACCAATTTCTCAATGGACTGACAATGGTTTTCCAAGTCAGGAACATGAAGCAGAAAATAGTAAGCAAAATTTATTTCCAATAATGCCTTCAAGGAATACTGAATATCATAAACTTTGGCAACAGAATACAGAGCAAAACGTTTTTTGGAATACTAATGATAAATATGAACATAGTTCATGGAATATGAATCATTTTAATAACTTCAATAACGAATTTGAAAATGGCTTTCCTCCAAATTCTATTTCAAGTAGTGACAGTGACACTTCTTTGCAGGGTTTGTGGGGTAAAATTGATAATATAGCTGGAGGAGTAACTGCTACTGAGGAAAGTAAACTATTTCCAGATGATTCAAACTTTTACCCACAAAACGTCAACCAAATGTCCATTGATGATAATTCGCCAGTACACAAAAATGTAAATTTAGATAATACCAACATTAATACACAATCAACAAATATACAATCAGGCCATAATAATTTATTTGAAGAGCAGAGCGAAAATCAACTTACAACTACAACTGTTTTACCGATATTATCGTCCACCAACTTACCAGTACCAGCGGAAAATGCTGGTACATCTATAACTTATAAACCAATAAATACAAATAAAAATCAACCTTCAAAAGATGAAGGTCGGGGTGATATTGGATCTGAAGAAATAATTGATGTAACAGAGAAAACTGATAAACCATATAAAACTCCTCAGGAAATAGAAACTTTAAGCCTTACAAAAGAAACACAGGTTCCAAAGGAGGGTGATGTTAATGTTAAACCAAATTCATTGAAAAAAGATTCTGAAGTAGTTACACATTTCACTGAGCAGGGAAAAATTAATGAAAATGGACAAAATGAATTACCTAGCATCAATCAATTTAGACCTTTGACTGTACCTTCTGTTGTAGAAATTAGTAGCACTCCAAAAAGTATTAATTTTCCTTATCCATACTATGTACCTAATACAGAAATTAATACGACTCAAAAACCTAGTAATTTTCCCCAGCCACAATATCAACCTGCAACAATCATAGGAGTAATAAGCAATCCGGTGACTGATTTAGATAAAGAGGCACCCCATCAGCAAATTGTAAAAAATGTGGAAATACCAGATGACACTCAACAACAAAATTTAGAACAACAATTCGAAGATTTTGGTCAAGTGCAAAGTTCTTGGGTACCAGAGAATAACTTGCAACAGGGATATGAACAAATAAATATGGAGCAACAATTTGAAGATTTCCAACAACATGAACGTACAGGAAATCATGACTTTGTACAAGATTTTGGACAACACTTACAAAGTCCTTTGGCATCTTTTAAAGATGTACAAAATAAAGAGGTAGAACAAGGGAATCCTAGTCAAAATCATGAATCTTTATCTTTAAGCCATTCAAGCAACTATGAACAATCTCTACAACCTTCTCCTAATTCCAAGGACTCAAATGTACATCCTGCACAAATTATGGAACCTATACAAGTCAGTCACATTGAAGATGTTAATGCTAAAAATGTACCAGAAAATAAAAAATCAGAAGATCTTCAGCCTCCTGTAGAAACAACCACACAAAAAACGGGTTTTTGGAAATCTGTAGGAAATAAATTAACAAGGGCTAAAGATAAAGTATATTCCTGGTTTTCCAGTGGTTAATTTAATTTATTAAATTAGTCTAATTACATTGAATATAAGTAAGATAAATAAATTAAAGTTATTAAGTTTAAGAGCATTGTAATGTTACAATGAAATAAATTATAGAAATAATGTTCTTTTATTATTATCCTACAAATTATTAAACTTACCTCAGGCAATGTATTGTAATATTTTACAAAATGTTGTTGTTGTACTGAATCTGAAACATCAAAAAATATTAATAAGTTAATAAACAAAGAACCAAGTAAGTTTTAATAGGTTAACAAACTGTAAAAGTAAGTTACTTAATAAATATAACAAAGTAAGGTAACAGAAAAAGTAATTAGGTTATTATTTCATACCAATCACACAGAAATGTACATATAGTTTTTGATCTCTATTTTTATTTGTACACTACATACATATTAGAAAATAGGGTACATAAAAGGAAAAGCAAAATGAGAATATCTATAACAATTGGTAACTAACTTATGACAAATATTTCTACTACCCATAAGCAGAAACCATTAGTAGTTAGGTTATTGCGTAGCTGGTACCTTGGTGTCTATGACAATCGGGAATTAACTATCAATTTATTACAAATACTAGTGGCCCGCCCTCGCTTCGCTTCGGGAAAAAATACCATCTTAGCCTGATGTAATATAGCCTATAGCCTTCCTCGATAAATAAGCTATCTAACACTAAATAATTTTTCAAATTGGACCAGTAGATCGGACCAGTAGTCGGACGGACCTGAGATTAGCGCGTTCAATCACACAAACTCTTCAGTTTTATAATATTAGTATAGATTATTTCTATTACCCTTAAGCAAAAACCG
>DWKA01002787.1:0-10228 GCA_018249155.1 Panoquina ocola ocola
CACTATATTAAAGACGGCGGGGTGACGTGTGACGTCAGGAATCTCGGCAATGAACTCGCGCGCGAACTATACTTGATTATAGAGATTTGGTTACTTACGCAATATGACCGCCTTTTTCCTATTTTCATGAGTATATTTTGTAAACTGTATTTGGTCTGTTTATTAGGTATAACAAACTAACTAAGTGTATTTTAATATTCTAGTAGTTACAACAAAAAAGCTTATACTCGTAATGTCTGTAGCTCATATTTACAAGCTTTTTTAATCAGAGCAAAAGCTTTTGTAAGCAATACCCGAATTTTTGAAGTTAGATCTCCACAAATACATACCTATCGAACCCCATTTAATTTGGTTCAGGAGTTGTTGCGGAAAATTTGCGTAAATAAACTAGTACATAAATTATAACAAAATTAAATACTTTTTGATTCTCCTTCTATAAGACCTTCCATATTTTTTCTTCAATAGCTGCTATGTAGGTAGGAACGTCGACAGTTACAATTTTATTAAATAAATGCACCACTACTGTACTAGATAGTTTTTCCCCACAACAACGCAGTCTTCACGCAATACATTAAACCATTAAAACAAAGCTTAAAAGCTGAATGAGCTTAGCATTGTACTAGACGATTCACATCACAATATGAAGCAGAATAATAGACTTTAAGTCAGTGAAAAAAGGTAGAAAACAACAAAATATGTAACAATGGAAAGACTTCATTACCCTTAAGTATGGGGTAATTTAAAACCGTACACCCTCATCTGTCGAGATAGTTAATGAAGGCCTGGACAGGGTGTCGGGAGTCAAAATTTCATTTTAACTTTCATGACCCAATGTTGTTCGTTATTTCTGGGAGTTTGAACAGGTCTGTCCAATATTTTATACTACCCAGTGTTACTGAAATATTTTCTCTGAAACATTGTTTTGTATAATGCATGGGATAATAGTACCGACTCGTATATCTATGGCGGTAAAAAGGTAATAATAATAAGTAATTAATCGTATAGCCTACTTGTTAAGCAGATATTTATTTTATGTGACAGATAAATTTTTGATCTCAGATGAGATAGAAATACTTAAACATTTATTTATTGAGTTATCAGCTTAACACAATGCAGCATTCAATGACGATTCTCATCATCATTCTTTTACCTACAAAACAATCATCATGGCTAACAACATACAACCTTTGATTTTATAAACGTCTAGATAACGCATCGTCATACATCCGATACATCGACGTCGTCAAAAATGTCCTTACTTCTTTTCGCGTGACAGATTTTCTTTCATATATACGTTTTCTGTCCATTGGTTGATTGTCTGTCCATTGGCTGAACAAACAACGCGACCAGACCCCAATATTGAGGCCAATTATTTTATTATCTATACAGGACGCTACACTCCGTCTTGAATTAAATCTTTTCATTATTTTTTTTTCCACACGGCTCTCGCTCTAAAGAGCGCAGGGGGCCACGGTTGGCTACAACTGAATAGGCCTCGGATTAATGTCTCCCTCCCGTGAATGGCGTTCTGTAATACCTTTCTATAATCGAGGCTTTGTGTCGGATCAGTATTGTGATATTTAACCGGCCTTAGGTGGATTGCAATTTGTCTACACCATTGTTATTGTTGATCAATTTGTAATACGTATTGTATTGTTTGGTATTTTTGTTATACTCGTATAAGATTTGTTTTATAATTACTATGGCCATAAAATTATAAGTTTCTATTGCCATTTCTTCTACTCCATGAGAAAGCACCTTTACGAAAAGGTGGTAGATTAAATATTTAAATTGCATAAGAGTATCAGTGATACCTATATAAATAAAATTAGATTTTTTGTGGTTCAAATTTTACTTTAACATTAAAATTTATGCGACGCCTCGCGTGTCACTGATCTCCACTGTACTGGTATCAGCGTACCGATAACCAACTCGTTTGTTGGCTGAACATAAAAAATAAACAGTTTTTTCTTCTTTCATACTTTCTATTAAGTTTCTAATATAGAACAGAATATACGCTCACGTTCAATAGTAATAAGAGATAACGAAAAAATGCTCGCGACTCGTGTTGTGTTATAGCGAGAGCGTCACTGCTTTTATAATTAAAGTGCAGTGTTAATAACACGGCAGTTTGTTAGTTATGAGAGTAATCATTATGGCAGTTAATTATATATTTATTATATCTATAACTGGCTTTGCTCGAGTGAACATAAAATTTTTTATCCTCTATTTTTTTATCATAGTCTATTAGTTGATCCCACAGATGTTCTGCAACATGGAATAACAGTGGCGCCATCTATCGAAAATTGGTTGTACCAACTCAAAAACCTTCGTGGTGTCATGCACAACAACTTTGCTGAAGATCATCACATAACTAAATGCATAGTTTACAATTCTATAAAAGACACACAGACAAACATTCTTTTTTTAAATAAGTATTAAGATATTGATCAATAGCAATGGCGAAAAAATTAAGTAGTTTTCGAGCCAATTTGTAGCCAACATACAAATCTTTTCTCTTTATAATATCAGTAGGTATAGGCTGTTCTCAACATTTTGTTCTACGACGTAGTTAGGTACGCATGTCTGCATTGTCGTAAGCATATTAGGCGTATAATTTAGTTTAGGCCTTTGTCCAGCTGATTATGACAACGTTGCAACGTTGATTAATGATGATCTCATATTATTCCGCGTGTCCTCATTAGAATAATTTATGCGTAACGAGACTAGCGTTAATTGTCATGTAGGTACTCGTAATTTGATAAGGCGCGTTGGTAGTGCAGTAGAATGTTGTTCTGCTCGGAGTTAGGTTCAAATAATTGTTTTAATTTATATTGAATAAAATTTAAGTAATAATTATTAAATAATATGTGGTAAAACGTTCTTAAATGTTAATGAAATCTTTTTAAATTAAACACCCAGAAAGCTATCCCAAAAACCTTCTTTTTCGCTGTCTTTAATTACAAAAAAGCTACGGGCACTTAAAGTTTCTTTTCAACTCTTAAAATCCAATAATAGCTATTAATGGCCACTTGAAAAGTTTACGACCGATATATTTTATTTTCCAATTTTTTTTCCATCCTTAAGGCCAAGCTTTATGAAGTCGCAATAAACTCTCCTCATAAAAGTCGGGGCCTCCGAGACTTCCTTCTGGCCTCCTGCGCAACATAAGTGGTTGTCGATGTACCACAACGATAGTTAACGATAATTGGTTGCTGTTTAAACGACATCTGAATACTTCAATTACCAGCAAGAATAAGAACTGAGAACATTCTCTGTAAATGGATTGAAACTATGTGACAGTCGGCGATTTTATACCTACCTACGTCATATTTTGTCCACGGGTAAAGGCAACTTCCTAATAGGCGGTTCTTGTGCAATAATAATACCAGGTATTTTACAGCGAACAGCGAGTTTTTCGCATAATTTTACTAACATTAAAACCCTACGGATACACGGATTACCCTGAATTACATAAATAACGATCAAACGAAATAGTTTTATGCTCATCAACCCATGATTATCCCATTGCTGGCCTCGGGTCTCCTCTCACAGTGTGAGGAATAATTTTAAAGGGTAATTTTAAACTAGCTAATAATAATGATCGATGAACTTCACAAAGTCCCTCAAAATTTCGTCGAAGCGGTCACAAGTTGTTAATCCCCCTCCGTTCACGCCCTTTTAAGTCCTGATAAAATTTACCGTGCCCCGCAGACACTTTGTGCAAACAATTTTACCGAATATTATTTCTGTTATATCTCTATAGCAAAGATAAAGTAAAGGCAAGCACCGTGTTGCGGCGTTGAATTATCCAATGTTAAATTTGTTGTGCTACACGCAATTACGGAATTGTTCACCATTGCGAGCCACGCTTCCGAGACCCTTCGTTCCGTTTCATCCCGCTGCCTTATATTTCCTTGCCATTACTTTTGATGTCTTAAATTAAACTCATCTACATCCAGAGAAACATTACATCAAGCATTGTTTTTTTAAGCGGTCCCTACAATGTTGCATTGTTATTTTGACAATTCAATATTTATCTGTCACTTGTACCAACACAGAAACCTTCGCGGGCTCATGCACGACAACTTTGCTAAAGACCATCACATGTCATGATCAAATGCATAGTTTACATTTCTATGAAGTACATACAGACAAACATTCACTTTTATATGTGCCTATATTAGATGATTTGCTATATTCAGTAAAATTGGTCTAACAATCAGTTTTATCCACCGTCATATTAACTAAATCGTCATGTTTATTCTTCAGTTGTATCACTACCACCCACACACGAACGAACTCAATCACGCGGACTTTGCCATTTAAACAACTGAATATCTGATTGCGGCGTGTGATTGCGACAGGCCGGGAATTAACGGAGCACACTCGATTTATTTGTTTGGAATGGATAAAATAAATATTCAGTTACAAAATAAATTATTTTTGGGATAAGTAAAGTAATGAATGAACTTGCAACTTTAGGGGCGCCTGTAATTAAAAAATAGTCCATATGTATTTTTCAATTTACTATCTAATACGTTATAGAGTAAGAATACCCAACAAGCTGGCAGTACCTACCACCACCCCTTCCACTCATGAACGCCTGTTTAAATTTCGAATAGGAAATAAAAAATAAAATAAAAATTTCTAAAAATCTAAATGTCATCCGCACAAGTCGGAACATTCGTAAACTTACAAATTAGCACCGCAAATGTGAGCGAAGGACCACAAACATGGTCAGAGCATGTTAAAATGCATTTAGTTCGGGCAAAGTTCAATTAGAAGAATGTAATTACGGCGCGGCGTGCGGAAATTGCGGGACACTGCAATCTTGCCGGTGATTACTGTTCCATTGCCGCATTGTACTTCCTATAGCCATTTATTTTTAGCTTTTCATGAAAAGGAAGGAGTCGATACACATCTATGACATTGGTAAATTTTTTTTTTCATTTAATCTACACCTACTAACCTACCCCTCTAAGTAATTAGTATTGGTAATTAGGTGTCGTTTTATTTATGTTAACTAAGCGATACAAACCTCAAAACTGCCATCTATACTACTCGTAATACTATAAAGCTGAAGAGTTTGTTTGTTTGTTTGATTGAACGCGTTAATCTCAGGAACTACTGGACCGATTTGAAAAATTCTTTCAATGTTAGATAGCCCATTTATCGAGGAAGGCTATAGGCTATATAACATCACGCTAAGATTAATAGGATATTTTTTTCCCGAAGCGAAGCGAGGACGGGCCACTAGTCTATAGATAAAGCAATAATGTACACTGAATGTATTGTCATTCCTAATTAGAAATACTCAGAAGCATTAAGCAAATGTTGTCTTCTCAACACAAAACACCCAAAGAGAAAGTTCGTATTGCAAATAATCGAACCTTTCTTTTTACTTCACTGTGAGACGTCATAGAGTTTTTTGTGAATACGGGAGCAAATTTCATAACAAAAATGAAGAAATTATTTAAGCTCTGGCTCGATGTAATTATGTAAGTCATTTGATGGCGGGTCAGCCGAGAATAGCGATGAGTTTGAGTGTATTTACACGATTTAAGCAAGCGGGCAGGCTTCAGAGTGTTTTACTACAGCAAGCATTTCTATTATTAACGTGAAATGGCAGAGTTATGTCATTTCACGCTATTCATAGGTCTTGTGAAACGTTTATCATTTGAGCGATTTAGTATTTACGTTCATAATTTATGTTTTATCACAAATTGCAATGTTGACAGTTATATTTCAGCGTAATTCACTACTGCTAAATACATACGTACACCTACACACACCATTTTCATACACGAATAAGTCATTATAAACAAAACGAGCGCACATAACATTGAGCATAATTATAACCGAGCATAAATAGAGCGGTGTTGTTGTCTTGAGGGCAGGTAACATCGAGCATATAACTAATAGAGCGGTAATGTTATATGTTTTGTTAGGAAACAAACCTCGACAAAACACTGCAGCGGTAGCTGCGCTCTGATTGGGCGACACACAGGTCACTGTGCTCTGATTGGGCGACACACAGCTCACTTGGTCACTTATTGGTGCGGTACTGTTTTAAATTGTCATTTATCAGTGACAATCATTGATCAGTTTTGGAGTTTTATAGCTCATATTACTGCTCTATTAGCTAATATGCTCGGTGGTAGATAACAACCATATTTGTTAGGTAATTCAGAGGGCCATAATTGAGGATGATTAAGCCCTTAAACGGCAACGATTTGAGTACTAACCCACCCTCCAAGTACCTACCCTCATTTCTAATGGATAAGGCAATAACACCTAACGGTGCGAGATCTGTACCGTCGTTCATATAATTTATTTAATATATCCTACAATTTATCACAATAAAAACATTCCTACCACTGTAGTGTACAACTGTAGTGTAACCGTATTTAGAATAAAAATTAGTTAGCATCATTTGTGGAGACGTCAAATTTGTAAGCAATGCATCTGGTTATTTCTCTTCTATTTAGGGGTGGCAAGACTTTCAGTGAACAATGAACATTAGTTTTGTGTTTTCTTCATAGGTGGCAGTTTGAGATTTGTAGATACCTTAATGTACACAAATAAAAATGTCAGTATTTTAGCGAAAAGTGAAACATATGTAGGTATACAAAATTTAAAAAAAATGGTGAGTACCTGATGATGGGTTCCGGAGATAAAGATTATTACTCCGAACGCGATGAAGGTCTGTTCGTATAGAACTAATTTGGAAGTTTTTTTTCCTATTATTAATATCTATGTTAACAATCAATAGCGATAAGATGGACTTCTCCTAAGTGGTAATCGCTACCATGGCCACAATAGCGCCGACGCGTTCGACGCGTAAGCAATATTTAAACGGTTACCACGCAAACTATTCGAAGTCTAGTTCAATTTTAAAGTAAACCAAATATTGGAATTGCGTTTTGGAACATTTTAATTACTGGTAATCCCAAGTGCCCTCGGGCAGGACGGCGGTAGATTGTTTGCTGAATTATGGCGTAATTGGCACCAACTTATTACGCGGAACTTAATTACGGGGACCAATTTCGGTAAACTCATCGGGTACATGCTCTCACATTTATTGAAGATTGAATAAAATATCTTTCCTAACCAACGTTGAGCCCTGGATTTGTTTTCTGACTGAATACAGACTAAAAATGTCATATGCTACATTCCACAGGATTAACATACCTTCTTAGGTTTGAAGTTGGTGCGAGTGGCAAGTGTACACATTATTGGCTTGGCACGACTTCAAAACTATTAGTAAATAGTTCATATAAATAATAGAGAGATAGTGTAGAGAGGTCAATTCTATACATTAAATATATTTCCAAAATAACTATCAGGGGGTGATTAAGGATCGATACTGATGCCAAAAATACAATCAGTAAAATTTTTGTCTGTCTGTCTGTCCGTCTGTCTGTCTGTCTGTCCGTCTGTCTGTCTACCTGTATATTCAAGCATCACGCAAAAACTACCAGTTGGATTTCGATGAAACTAGGTATAATTACTATTTAGCATCCTGGCCACAATACTGGGTACTTTTTAGATCAGATAAGTATGTGCACTAAAAACAAACTTAATTTTGCGGCCGTATCCCTAGACGCTATTACGGTTCAGACCGCAAATAGTAAGTTTGTCGCGCTCGCGAGCGAGCGGCGAGAATTCGTTCACATTGACGTTTTTACATTGTATGATGCCTATTATTTAAAACCCTGCTTTTCAGCGTGACCTTTTTGTTTCGTAAATTATTATTTTGGTACCTTTATGGTAGGATTGTAGCAATTCGTTTGTATAATACCTATTCAAAATAGGTAGTTTTCATAAGAAATAAATGCTAGAAATATAGTTCCTAACAACAACAATTTTGTTTTTCCTTGGAAATTATTCCTACCTGTAAAACTACTTTTGATTTTTTCATTTATTCTTAACAATTGACATTGATTAAACCTATATTATACCCAACAAGTATTGCAGTTTGCCGGGTCAGCTAGTTAATATTAAATCTTTATTATTTTTTACTTTTTAGTTTTGAAGTCGGTTTTTTTAACGTAGTTATTTTTTAATGTTCGCGACTGGCCGGGTGTACCTATCATAATTGGTATTTTTTATAATTTTGTATTTAAAGTTCGTATAAATAACTACCACTTATGTTTCATTTGGCTGGTAAAAATCAAATTCAGAAAGTAAATGCACCATTGAAGCGGTATTCCCCGGTGGTCGTTCCCGCAAGCTCTGTTCGAGAATTTACTTTGCTTCACTAAGCTTTCTTGCGGGTGCTTCTTCTTAACAACTCAGTAAATTCTCTTGCTGTCTTATGGGTAGCTGTTTTTCCAGTTGTATAAGAAATAGTAACTAGTTTTTGAAATAAAGCTCCAATATGGAAGTAATTAAGATTATTAGCATTAGTGGCGGATCGTATTTTGATCAACATATTATCGTCAATAGCATTTGCACTCAGTCATTGTAACAAACGAAATGACTATACAAGTAACATATTACGCCGAAGGTGTTAGCAGGTTACAAAACTTATCTTTTCTTAAAACAAAAGAAAAAATTAATGACATAAAAGCATTCTCGGATATCGCCACAAATCAAAAGAAATGAAAATTGTAATCGTCCCGAGTTCGAAATAGGTATATCAGCCATCCGCTCAAATCTTAATTAAACCCTGAAAACAGCAAAAACCGTTCAAACACCGCTGATATTGCTGTCAGCCTGCGGTTTTAATTAGCCGCCTGTTCTATCGGGAACAGCGCAATATTTTTATTTTATTTATTATTCACGATTCACAGAAACGAGCTTGGGAATGTAAAGGAACGCGCTTTTACATACGTTTTCCATTTTGATACAAACATCGATGGGAATCAGATGAGTATTAGCGATTTTATTGACGTGATAAATCATAAATCGAAGAACGGGGACTTTACAGGCAACCCTATTTTTAGCTATTAATAGCTATTACTACGTTAATTAATAGTTATCATTCGCACCCTACTGTATATAACACATACACAAAGGCAACACATAGACACATAACCTTACGTGTGCTAAAAGTTGTGTACTTCATATTATCAAAACATCGCTACAGTCAACCGCGTGTCGGTGAGACGAGTCAGCGACTGCGGATCTTATTAAATTTCTCCAGAGCATCGTAAAGATGGAAGGTGCCTACGCATACCCTTAGGTTTTCGTTCTTTTACCGTCCTTTTCAGTAATTTCCTTTGACGTGGATCGCTTATTATGAGCTCACAGTGCCGAAGCGTGTGCGAAACGTAAGCGAATACTGAATACGTTCTACAAACGTCCTAACGAGGTATAAAACCAGCTCCGAACACACTTTTCTAACGACATGTACCTGTTGTTTGTTGTTTACTTTTCTTTACGGCTTTGGTTCGTCATATTAAGATTGAATATTTGAATATAAGTACTTTGTACGCATCATTAGATAATATTTTTTATGGTTACAGATAATTTAAAAGGTGGGTTATGTGCCTCTGTAATAAACAAAATTTAAATAAATAAAACAAAACAATGTCCTCATTTTTGTAAGATCGTCCCAAATAACGTATAGTTTCAAGTTCTGTCCGGTGAGGCTTTGGCGTAACGAGTGGGATAATAATATAGCCATACGATTACCATAACAAAAGGAGAGCTACATGCAATAAAGAGAAAAGGGCAGGCTTATGACACAATAAAACCAAGCGTCCTGAATTTTACCATAAATACGGGCGCCCAATTTATTGTTTGTCGATGTTACGACGCTCCTGCATAGAGTGCCTGTATCTTGGAAATTGGACTCGATACTCAAAACTAAATTAGAAAATTACAAGGAATGAAGAAATAGTTATTTACATTAGGTGCTCTACAGTCTATAGCAGACACGACAATAATGTAAGAAAGTAATAAATAAACAAAACAAAAAAAAATATATTCATAAACGTAAGTGCTGCATTCCGCGGGATTTTCGGGATAAAATCATCCTATGTGTTAATACAAGTTACAAACAAACAAATTACAAACAAACATACAAACTTTCGCATTTATAATATTAGGAGGATGTCCTAAAGATAATATTGACTTGCAATTTTATTATATACCTACCTACGGAACTATCACTTTTTATTTGTAACCGTTGCAACGGTCGCGTGCGCTGTTAGAACGTTAGACTGTGAACCAGGACAGCTCTCAAGGGACTGAAGACGGTAGCGTGTTCAAGCTGACT
>DWKA01002788.1:0-10227 GCA_018249155.1 Panoquina ocola ocola
CCCCGGCCGGGAATCGAACCCGGGACCTCGAGCTTCGCAGGCAGGGTCACTACTAACTAGGCTACGGGGCCGTCAAATAATAAAAATAATAAAAATAGCTATTGATTACTAATTTCATTTTTGGAATAATAAAAGCTATAAAATACTTACCTAACACTTTTCTGACTCTATGAGGTATTTCTTGCCTATACAAGTATTCTTCATTTAAAGCAACCAGAAAATTAATTATCAATATAACAAACAAGAAAAATGCCTCCCACAGCAAATGCACCTGGGCTTGAATGGTTTCTCCTATCAGATATGTTGTTATTAAACAAATTATATTTATTAATGTGACTGTATAGGCCACCCCAGACAGCAGCACTTTCTCCGAGGAGAATGAAATAATGTTATGGATGATTCCATATCTGAAAAATTAAAACACAAATGTAAAAGAGTTCTGAGTGCTTAAACGGGAATTTTTTAAGGTACCTATATTAATATGCTTAACTTTTCGAGCTCTAAATATTGCACACACTAATAATAGTAATAAACAATCAAGAAATTAGTTAAATAATCGATTAAAAGCCATTAATGACTTAGTATACCATAAGTACTGAAGACGATTAATAAAATTTATCTAATTTTATTTTGATTAGGTATGTTTGTTATTGCCACCATGGCTTAATTTATATTTTGTTATTTTAAATACAATAATATATACCCAATAGAGTTCTTCTGTTTATATTGTTCTATTACTGTTCGGATGTCATTTCGTAATTTAATTAATGCCTCTCTCGTTGAATAGCCGAGAAATTGTTGACTATTATCATCCATTATTTGGTTAACGTCAGCATAATTACACTAATCACTTTAAAAACATAATCATAAGAACAGAGTAATTAAATTTAATTATATAAATCCTAAAAACACTAAACAGCTGAATTGAATCCTTTCTGAAAAATGACATCTTGTGTCAAATTGTCGAGTCAATTTGAAGGCTTTGAAAAAGTTTAGAAATTATAGATTACATTCTTGATTTCATTACATCATAGATAGAATACAAATATACATGTGTGTAAAGCCTTTGATTTTAAAGTTCATATTTGTATCTGTTTTTGGCGACCAAAGGATTTGATATTTTAAACGTTGTAATAAAATTATTAATTTAAATATTGTCAGTCTGATTTCGGTCGATGATTTTACCAAACGTTTAACAAAACGGCAAATATCACTGACACTGACACTGACATTTTATATGAAATCATTTTGCGTGAATCGATTTGTAAATCGATTAATTTTCACAGTTATTGATACCTGTAAATACGGTAAAGAATATGCCCCAGTAGTTGATTACTCTTTCTTAAAAATTAAGATTATAACAATAGATTGATTTCTTTTGATTTTCTTAGATAATTATTAGTTATTAGCTGACCCAGCAAAACGTAGT
The DNA here is from genome assembly GCA_018249155.1 of Panoquina ocola ocola. NCBI lineage: Eukaryota > Metazoa > Arthropoda > Insecta > Lepidoptera > Hesperiidae > Panoquina > Panoquina ocola. The sequence goes on from DWKA01002788.1 coordinate 1,430, forward strand.
CCCGCTTCAGAATCATGAAATAAAAATGCTGAATGTTAATTATTGCAATGGTTCAACGTTGTAAAGAAGTATGTAAGAATAATTTATAAGGTAAAACAAAAATGTTGTTTAATATATTCCTACCATTTTTTCATATTTAATCACCTTTTAAACCTTCACTGTTTTCCCACAAATAACATAAAATCAAAATTAGCCATTTATTTAGTTAGTTAGTTTATATCTTTTAGTTATTTTACGTATTCGTCATGTTTTATTTAATACATGGAATTTTATGAGGTGGTAAACCTTAGAATAAGCAAGATGTTATGTATACTTTATAAAACTCAGACACTAGTAAAACACAACCTAATTTTGAAAATAAACGGACTATATTATACTACATAACTTATATTACTTCAATACAAGCCTTTAAAGTCGTGAGTTAATTTATTTTGAAATTCATTTCTATTCGATTATTTCATAACAAAATGTTATCTCGATCTTGGTCGTAGATTCTTGAGACGCGCACATCACTAGCGCAAAAACTGAAGTGAAGTTGGCGTTACTTAGAAATACTTCAGACTCTTCAAAGTTTTTATTTCTATTTTATGTAAGTAGTCACAAATTATAGCGTATTACATTTTCACGTATCTTCCGAGACTTTAGTTCCATTCCTTAAGTACGCTAATAAATAATTCAATTTCGTAGTAAGAATTAATAGTGATGATCGACAAATAAAAGTTTCGTTTGGTGGCGGAGCTTAGTCAGTCAGCCTTGTGTCATCGTGTCGGGAATACAGTGCGCCATTGAGTTCGCGAGATAAAAAATAAGGAATGTGTTATCGTTTCTCGTAATTCTTTAGAAACAACAGCTAGTGTCACGAATCGTAATGGTGTGGACATCAATGAACAGTTAGGACATTTTCGTCAGTGATGGCAAACAATTGCTTAGATACGCGTAACAAGCGAACGAAGTGCAGTGATTCGAGGAAGAGACCGCCGCTCCGATCATGGATTTGGTGTATTCTATTAAAATGTGTGATTGGATTGCCGTGCATATTTTCAGAATGTTTAGGTGTAAACATCACAGTGGCCACCTACCCGATCGGGACGATCTCGGTTCTGTACGGGAAACCGTTGGAAATATTTTGTGTAGCAGAAAGTTACACTTCAGATGATCTCGAGTTCACGCTAGCCGGTAACTATTTAGAATCTGAAAGGATCAACGACACCACCAGAAGGCTGTACATCGAACGGCCGGAGAAACAGCTGAGTGCATATTATTGTCGAAACAAAAAGACTGCTAAGGTGTGCGTGAATCGAGTTCTCGTGGAGTCCCCACCGCCGAACGTGACGGATTTCAATTGCATATCAAGAAATCTTGATAAACTTAATTGCTCATGGACCTACCCAGTCACAAACACCTGTGTAAATTACAATCTCACATTTGTTATAGAAGGTAGACGGGCAATACCACCTTGTGTTGCCGAGAAGGAAGAAATTGCTGGCACAAAAATTGCATATTGCATATGGAATACTACCAGTAAACCCAGATATAGGCAGCAGGAGGCGACGCAGCATTTCTATATGACAGCCTGCAATATTTTTGGTTGTAACAATCAGAGTTTTACTGTAGACCACTATTCAATTGTGAAACCAGATCCACCGTCTGGTTTAAAGGTTGTCAAGAATGGAACGCACAGTGTGGGTCTGATGTGGACCATTCCAAATAATATGGTGGACTTGCTTCCACATGGAGTTGAACATATAATTGAGTATCAAATAGCCAAAATTGATAATACAACATATTTCCATCGTGTAGATGCTTCATCGTTACACTCTAAGAATGAAACATATAAGTTTCAACTGAGCAATCTCCCTTACGCTCATATGCAATATGAGGTGAGAATATACATCAAGTCAAAAAAAGCTGTGAAGCGTGAGTATTGGTCAGATTTCAGTTATATAGTGTTTTACACTGCCAGTGAGAGGCCGAGAAGACCGCCTGACATGATAGCTGGAGCATTTGAGCAGGGAATCTTTGCGGACAAAAGAGTTGTGTATGTGTATTGGAAACAATTAGAGGAATATGAAGAAGCCGGTGCAAATTTCACATATAAAGTGCTCATTACTCAAGGAAATAAAACTTTTCCAATCATATATCCCGATAAGAATAAAAGTTTAAGCTTCATTATCAAAGAGGTTTCATTTGAAGCCTTAAATGTAAATGTTTGGTCTGTCAATGCAAATGGCTCATCTCTTAATAGTAGCCACCTGTATATCCCAGCAAAAAAAGACACACAGTCTTTGGTCCTCACTTCATTTACCAAAGTAGCATATGAAAATGGGACCTATGAACTGTCTTGGGTTGGAATTAAAAATATTGATAATTACACATTGTTTTGGTGTCACTATAATGCTACCAAAATATGCTCTGGTCGTATGGATTTTGCTGTACTTGATCCAAAAAAGAATAACCATATAATTGACTTACCAAGAGAGTACAGGTACCAATTTGCAATATCTGCCAATAATGGTACAAAGACTAGTGGCATGGTATGGGCTATGTGTGATATATCCAAAGATGGATTTGTTATGTATAAATTTCCTGTTCAGCTCATGTATGATGTGCCTGGAAAGTCATCTGTACTTCTTAGATGGCGGATGGATTGTGCACTCAAAGATGGGATAATCACTGGCTATAATATAAGCTACTGTCCGATAGTGCAGACAAGTAGCTTCTGTGATAAATCATATGAAAATAAATATAAATTTATATCGGATCCAAAGCAGATGGATGTGCTCATAGAAGATTTGCTTCCATTTAGAACATACCAATTTACTTTAGCCATTAATACAACATATGGGCAGAAAAATATTGAAAATGCTACTGCAGTGATTACAACAACTGAAGATACACCGACAAGCCCTATTAATGTTGGAGTCTCTGATGTAAGGAATGATTCATTGGTTATATCTTGGGACCCACCCCTTCAGAGAAATGGTAACATTGGTAAATATGTGATTTATAACTTTGAAAGAGAGTTTTATGTAGATGAGGTATCAGGCACTGATGTATCAAGAAGACAAGTTACCCTTAGAGGATTGACAGGGTTTACAAACTATTCTCTTAGTGTACAGGCTTGTAATATACCAATAGGTCTATGTTCAAAACCAGGCCCATCTCCAAGTATATTTGTAAGAACAAAGATTGGTCACCCTAGTGCACTAAAATCACCATCAATAATAAACAATCCTCCTATGCTTAAATGGGAAGCTCCACAGATACCTGGCGGTACAGTGGATATGTATCAAATTCAAAGAATCATAGATGATACAACAATAGAAAATATGAACACCACAGAGTTGTCAATTACATTAAGATATGGTCATTGTGAAGGAGTAACCTCAGCAGGAAAGTATCAAGTAAGAGCAGTCAATTTTGATGAAGACTACTATCATGGTGTCATAGGCACAGGAAATGTTACACTACCAATGAGATTAAAAAATGATACTTTAGCTATGTATCCTGGCGAATGGAGTCCTCCTGCCACAATGGGCTGTACAAGCAGAGGGGGCTTGACCATGACTATTATATTTATGGGAATTTTCACAATGATTTTATTGGTTTATGGTTCATTAAAATTTTACAAGAAATATAGAAAGATGGAGGATATTAAACCCGTTTTGCCTAATGGTCTTGGAATACCAGAAAAAGATATATCAAAATATGCCTATGGAGGTTGGAATCCGAATAATAAAGACGAAAAGCCATCATCAGACGAAATGCTATTATTGCCAAACAGTAAGACAACAGTGTCTACTCCTGACAATAAACAGAAAAGTGATATTTGTGCTGCCAGTGACCATACTGACAGTACCGCCCTGTCTGATTCATCACGGGGTCCGATGGACAGGCAACCGTCTACATCAGATGATGGCTCAAATTCCTCCTTACATTTAGAAGTAGAACCAGTGACAACCGAAGATAAAAGTGCTAATGAAAAAGATACACCAAATGTAGAAACTGAAAGTTCTCAAGAGAACTCTCCATACTTTCCTAAGGCTTTCACGAAAAATCCTGCAAGTGGATATGTGCAACCAGTGGTTAATCCTACGACAGGATATGTCCAGTCTGCACCCGCTCCCGTTAAAAGCCCGCCAGCGACTACGTCCTCTCAGCCTGCAGGATCTAGTTACGTAATGGCGGCTTTATCGCCGCCGATATTTACTACTGGTGTGATACAGCCTCCGATGGCGAATCCACCGACGGCTTCTTCAGGATATGTTTTACCAGAAGAAGCTCAAACTAGATCAATGATAAATTTCCCTAAATTAGGACCCACAAAAGTTTTGGGCCCAGAAAGCTTGCCTACGATGCCATCCTTGCCACCTCCTACGAAGCATGGAGCTGACACTAGCTACATTCAATTACAGTCGTTGGACGCCTTGCCTAGTCTCAAACCTCAAGTACGCAGTACTGTGCCATTAAAACCGCCTACGTCGAGTGGCTACGTGAGTCCCGGGGACGTGGTGATAAACAAACATCTCAACAACATGCTGTCGGGAGGGCAGCACGCCGACGAGTCGGCTATACTGGACCCCACGATGTCTCCCGACGCATATTGTCGGTTCTCCTGGAGCACTGACCCCGTCAATGATAATTTACACTCATTTCTCGCTGATTCGACGACGCGAACTTCCTCTAAGAATTGAGTCAATTGTGTATAGTAGTGTTTTGATAAATAGACCTTTAGTGACGGATTTGTAAATAATAAATGAACTTGTAGCTTAATCAAGTGCTATTATAAAACATTGGACTGGAAATTTTTCACACAATATGTGGAATATATCGTCTAGTGATAAATCTTGTGCCTTATTAATTTATTTTAGGTGATTTAAAAGAAGCTTAGTAGGTAAGAATACGTTGTGTTATTTACTACTAACTACTCTAAACTTTGCACCCGAACCATACGAAACCATAACAATCATAATTTATTAAAAGAAGATATCCTGCCATTTTAATGTTTAACAAAAAAATGTTTTATCATAAAATAAATATCAACACTGTATAGTAAACAACGATCCGTTGTTTCAGGAAAATCCTGCCAAATAATATAGTTATTAACAATGGATGGTATCTACAAAGTCAACTTGATACCCAGTGATCTTAGTATGGAAGAAGCGGTACTGCAGATTGCGAACACTCTTGATAATCTCAATGGAATAGTCGATGACGTTTTTTCACGAGTAATGGGCAGAATTAAACTGAACACGGATAAAACGAATAACCTTAAGGAAAGGATCGAAATATCTAAAACCAAAGTAGAAAAGCTTTCGGGCATGCAGAAAGCGATTAAAATATTTTCTAGTGCAAAATATCCTACCTCGGCGGCGCATGAGCACTATCAATCTATTTTCGATCGAAACGGATTTCAACATGTGCCACAAAAAATAACTTTGAGTGGAAAACCTCAGAGGCCGCCAGGCGATAAAGGGATGCAGGTAAACATTTCAATCTACTGTTCAATGACTAATATTTTATTATAAAGTAGATAAAAAAAATAATAGGTTCTTTTTTTTGTTACTTAGGAAAAACTACATTTCTTTCACGTAAAAGTCGCGGATACGAAAATAAGATCTGGAAAAGATTTCGAATTAGACGCCGTTATAGAGAATGTGACGTCGGTTGGAGATCTTCTGATATTTAACACGGACGAAAGTCCTTACCTTGACACGAAGAGCAAAGTGCTGACGTATGTGCCAACGGTGCATAGCAGCGTGGAAACTCAGAGTTCACTTGACGACGCGCCCCCATCTATTATGAAGAGGAATGTTTTGAAAAGGGAAATTGACGAATACATGTACGCGCCGGGGATGGGCTTGGTAAGATTTTTTTTCATTTTAATTCATTAAAACATTAAAATGCTTTGTCAGCAGTAAATATAGAAAATTAAATTAAAATATATGAAATTCACATTGGCTATGTTGACAGTCGACACCGAATTTGAGTAAATAAATGTTATAACGACAGGTAAAATGATCAAACTTTTAAGTTAGTAAATTATTGCTTTGGTAAATACTCCGTGTTTATTTAAATGCATACATTAATTTCTGACTGATTAATTTGATCGGAGTATATAAAGTTTAATTTCTGTAATTTTTAACACTTTTATTGCGTGGGCAACTAATGTGATTTACAATAAACATCAAATCTTAAATACCGCGTGAAGTAAGCCTTTTAGGTATATAAAGTGGGGTCTAATTTCGTGCGCATGGTGCTTTTAGAATATTCCAATCTAGAATATTAGATAATCTCTTAGTCTCACTGTTTCGACCTCATCAACATTGTAAATTGGTTATGCAATACATCTTATTTAATAACTTGTTTATGTTTATTAGCGCCGTAGTTAATGAGCAATATCCTTCTGTACTGTATTATGTAACGTTCATGATTAACGTAAATTATTTTATCATTTTCCTGATTCGGTTCATTGTCCAATTAGTTAACAACTAGGACAGCATCGTATGTAAAGTTAAAATCAAAATAGTTTATTCCTATAGGTATCACAGAATGCTTATGCACGTAATTATTTAATTAACCACCATTTTGGAAAGGCTGTTTACTGAGAGAAATAGGCTTTTATTAAGTGAGTGCATTTTACCATCCTCGACCTCATTGTCACTAACCATGAGGTGGGATTGACGTCATGCACTACCGTATCTATACTAATATTATAAAGCTGAAGAGCTTGTTTTTTTGTTTGCTTGAACGGGCTAATCTCAGGGACTACTAGACCGATTTGAAAAAAAATATTTTAGCGTAAGATAGTCCATTTATCGAGGAAGGCTATAGACTGTGTAAAATCACGGTAAGATGAATAGGAGAGGAGCAGCGTATATTATACTCTTCTTGAGGCTAAGCGAGTGCGGGGATGTAGTCACTTATAAAAATAAACTATTTAGCTAGTTTAACTGTTGATATTTTTACGGCTCATCTTATAATGTCTTCGACTTGTAACAGGTACCGGAACTGGATATGCCGCTCGATCTACCACACTTGCCGGGCATAGCCGGTGACGTGCAGTACTCTGTGATCGGTGACGGGTCCATCGCGCCGTCCGCAGCCACCACGCCGGTGGCGCCTGGTACGGTGCTGCAGGACGTGGGTATACCAGAGCTGCCTGACTTGAAGGAGTTGCCTGATGTTAAGCCAGAACCGCCAGTGTTGCCTGACATTCCGGACGCACCCGTTGCGCCTGTTGCGAGTGCGCCGCCGGCTCCAGTAATGCCCATCCCGCCACCGCCGCCGCCACCGCCTCCGCCGCCGATGGAACCAATCAATAATCAAAAGTAAGTGGCATTAAAATAAGTTAAAATAGCACACCAGAAATACATCACGTGTAAAAATTTAAATTGTCTAGCTATCGCGATTCACGAGAAACAACCCGCTGATACATAGGTAGACAAACAGATGGACAGGGAAGTCTAAGTAATAGGGTCCCGTTTTTACCCTTTGTATACGAAACCTGAAAAAAGGCTTAAACGCTTTCACACTCATACCCCTGCACTAGGATTCCATGTGTTGTGGGTGACATGGACGACACACAAACAATACATCACTAACACCTACGACCCGAGAACAAAGATTTATCTGTCAAATAAATATCTGGGCCGGGAATCGAACTCGAGACCTCTGGCTTCCCAGACAGCGTCACTGCCAACAAGGCAACGAGATCGACAGAACGAGTTATTTTTTGTTACGTTCATCTATTATGTTACTTATGTGAACGAAATAACTCTGTAACGATTTTACTCATGTTGACCTTTCCGAGCTCATTATGAACCGTTTTTTTCTCGTGGCCGGTCTGTCTATGCAGTATTGCAATTAACACATGTTCGCTGTTAGGGTATCAGAGTTAAGCGTTCGAGAGGATCGTATTTCTTTACCTGTTTTTTCAGCCATTCCGTAATCCCGACCACATGTGGTTTGATGTTTGAACTTAAAGCATCTCATTATCTGCATTAACTCATCGATCCTATACTTGCACAAGTGGGAATTCCTACATGAATTTCTGATATATGCTAAAAATACTTCTGCGTACAACGCGCGGTTATTGGAAAACAGGAAACCTTAAACCAAAGCCATTGGTCAGAATTCCGGTAATATTTTTAAAGTCTTTTTTTTTGATTCGATATACATTACATGAATTGTAAGTGGTCAGTAAAAGAACTCGTTAAGGAGGAAGACGTAATAGATTGTTCGAGGAAAAAATGTAAATTTTGTATAATAATGTTGTACGCGGCTTTCATGTGGGTTTAGAGTTATGGGTCACTTGACCCTTACGTGGGTCCCTGGTGGAATTTTAAATAGGTGGAGCTGTGTATATGCCGCTTTATAGCGTTTTAAAACGTTGCACGTTCAAATCACACAGCTTACATACATACACCTGTTTGTATAGTCCCTGTTCTATTATTTCTCCGTAATTATTCTGGAAACACTATTTTTAGTTTGTATGATCTTTATGTATGTAAAGGTACACTTCCCCGTTTCACGATTCATGTTACGTCCGCACTGTTACGTGTTATGTCCGTGAAGTGGTTATGCGTTGTAGTAGCTCTGCTGCTGAAAGAAGTTTTAAATGAATCGTGGCAATTTAAATTAGGCTTGACTTAAGAGCCTTGAGACTGCTTAAGTACCTATGTAAGAGACCTTTCCTGACGTTGATCCATAGTTCATCTTTCGCCATTTCTCTTTCATGACGAAGTACCGCAATGGTGATACAAAAAAATACGTGCATCAGTGTATCAAATATGCCG
>DWKA01002789.1:0-10227 GCA_018249155.1 Panoquina ocola ocola
TGTCGAGCAAGAAATATTCTTGAATGTAACAAAAAAGTAATATAGGATACCATACCAGAAAAAGATAGCGGACATCCACTGGAATCAGAAGACTCAGGAGCGGTCTGAGTTTCGCAATTTGGGAACGACTATGTCAACCAATGGCCTTCTAAAGACATGGATATAATTCGAATGCAGATTTTCCCTTGTGTTGGGGAAACTGGAAAAATGCAGTCTACTTCGCACATTTCTGATGTAATCTCAGCATAAAAGTGATAAAACATATTAGTGACATAGCTGTTTCTTCGCCATTTATTTTTCCGGTGTTATGTATAACGAAACAGCTGTAAATGGACATAGAATATCATCTATAAACAAATATGGTCTGCTGGTTACTTTACCAAGATAATTGGAAATGTGTATGAAAATAATCCACAACTTGGCAAAACAAATTACTTTTAATCACCTGAGTAGGTACTTAACTACCTTTTTTTACCTTTTATCAGGTAGTGCTTGACCACGATCGCATCCGATGGAAATTGGTGATGAAGTCCAGGATGTTGAGCACGCTACCTTACATAAAGCCTATTCACTCTCCTCTTGAAGACACCTATATTTTGTATCTAAAGTTTATATCAATAACTCAGAGTACCTACGTCATCGGAAGGTTACCTTCAGTTACCAAAGTAAAATGTTAGCCTATCGGTGGTCGGGATAGCGATCTATGCCACAAATTAGCGAGTCACGTTTCAATCGAAGTTGAGTGGCCAATTGATATAGATTGTAGCTAAGTTAAATTTATGTGTGTAACAAAATTTGAGTTCAACTTCAGTACTGGCCACTTAAGTAGTACAGTTATTGTGCAATTTATGTACTCGATGCTTCTACTATTTTTGTTATTGCTCTTTAAAATTGCTTACTTAGCGAAGTCTACTAAGATTGGTTTGGTATTTTGTCATCTGAATTTACTTCCTTCTGATTTGAAGCAACACCTTAATTACGGTTTTACAGCAACTGCTGAGGAATTTAAACCATGATCAGTGAGGTCCACTTCTGGTCACTAGAGGCCCACTCCATAATACTTACAAAAACCTACCGAAACGCGGCACCGAGCTCAATGACACCGCCGTCTTTCAGATTATCTAGTTCATTACATGTTTGTCTAGTACATTGTTTGTTTGTTTTGTAAACAATGACTGTTCCTTTTGTTTTAACTGTAAGCTTTCTTTACGCGATACAAATATTTTCTTTCTTTCTTACAACCTGATCGCGTCTCGCCAGCGTCGAGTCGCCGTTCCATCCGGTCATGTGTTATATACTAAATAAATTATTTGTAATGTCCTTTGTGTATGCTGTATGCTCCGCCATCCGTAATACAAGGAATCCTAGCACCGGTGATTCACCGTTAATTTATTAGTTGTTTATTTCCTAAGTGCAGTTTGTTGTACCCTCAGTAATATTTATTATAAGTAGGTACATTATTCCCATAATTTGATAAGAAATTTATACTTACTTACGTACCTACTAAGCTATTTTTTATTTTGGCCTAGGTAAAAAAAAGTAATGTAATGATTGCTTTCACTAATAGATAGTTATTGCAGTTTCAGTAATATTGTGCGTGTGTAATATTTTCAGCCAATTTTGCAAATGTTACCTATATATTACACATAATGATTATGTGATATTTTATTGTAATTTGTATTTTGTGAAATGCAATACTTTTATGCCACATTATACTTAATGCAATTCCATTTACATTATTACGTAGCGAAAAGTTAAAACATTTTACCTGTAACATTTATTTAAAAAAACACACATTTTTACTCATTGTATGGATAATAAGAACACCTAAAGGTATGTCATAAGGTGAAATATGTATATCGATCCTAAATTCCAGTATTTATTTACTACATACATGTAGGTATATAGCGCAAATTGTGCCAATTACAAATAAATACATTAAAGCTTTTCCTCTTAAAAATAGCATTTGAATATAAGAAATCATTGCAATGTCGTACAGGCGAGTTTCTGAAATATTAATAAATATTTGACCTATACGTCTATGTTTTAGCATAATACCTATTCAAACCAAAAAAAAAAAATTACATACTTATCCATGTATTATATCAAAAACATAATAATATCCATTACTGCAAAAAATACTTATTATTTAAACTTACTTCAACATACGCCTTTTATACAATATAACTTTATATAACTTTAGAAGTTAATAACTAGGAATAATTAGAAGGAGTTTTGAGGCACCCAAAAAACTCATCTGAGCCATGTATAATAAGTTGTTGTCTAGTAGATCGCAAGTAACGTTTTGGCGAGTTCATTGCCCTGCCCCCAACCCAAGCACGATGGTCGTATGTGCACTATCTGCTTAATGGTACAATCTATTTTGAAGAAATGACTCACGCATCGCACGTTAAGGGTAAGTATGGAATCGCTAGGTATGGAAATTACGAAATTTACATTTCGCTGAGCCGTGGAATCGAATTACTCAAAGTTATTGACCAACCAAATGTAAAGTTAACAGGGTTATTGACATTTAGGTAACTTTGGTTTACAAAAGGTTAATTTTGTTAGGTACATTTACGGTTGAATATTATTCTCATAAAATAGTTATTCGAATATACTGGCCTGGTCAATGAACACTATTAAAAAAAGTTGGAATATTACAGTATTTATAAATATTAAATTTAATTAAAAATAAGGACTTAAGTAAAGACATTGATCCCGGTTGTTATGAATAGGTAGCAGGTAATATGCATCCAAAGGCATTTGGGTTACATAAAAAAATATTTCTCTTTTAACACCACCTTAATTTGTGATATGTCTCATTAATCTGTGATAGAATCAGCGTGGTAGAATACGACCTAGGCCTCCTTAGTTTTCAAACTGATGAAATAAAATGTTTACTTTTCTTTGTTACTTTATTTTTCAGGTGCTTCATATTTCAAGTATAAATTGTAACCTTGTGAATATTTGCTTAAACTATTTAAATGTGCTTTATTTTTTAAAATAAAATTATACTGGAAATAAATACGGTTTTCAGGTTAGTGCGACCATTTCAGTTGATTATTTATGACAAGGTTAGTTTTTGTTAGCATTTATTTGAATTACCTACTTACAAGTTTACTCAGCTGAACAATTTTTGAATGATTATTATATGATATTTATTGCAAAACGATGACATATTGAAACATTCAGTATATATCGGAATATAATTTTGTGTCCATAATTGTGAAGAACGTCCATAATGTCTGATGGCCTTTACGCCTATTTGTCCACTAGATAAAAAGAATTTGTAGCACCTAAAGCGGTCATTTCTTTCGAAATAATCCATAACGATAATTCTGCCATCATCAACCCTTTAATACCACTATTGCAGTCGTAATGCGTTGTATGGTCTTAATTCGCGTCGATGTCATTAGATTATATGGCTTTTGTGCAACAGCAATTTTATAAAAACCTTTACGACCTTTTACACACCACAACGAGTAAATGTTAAAAAATAAGTTTGAACATTTTAGGGTTGTATTGCAACGATTTTTTTTATAAACGTGGTACTACGAAAAACAATACCTATTGGTTAGGTACCATTAGATCATAAATTGCGTTTGTTTTTTTTTTATTTGAAAATTCTAATAGATTGATGAAGATGAAGTATAAGCAATTCGATTTAACTATTCCTTTTAAAAATGATAAACCTTAAAAATGATGTTTCCTTGCTTATATTTCATAGAAACATCCCAATTCACAACTCGTTATTATATTAATTTAATTTAATCTGACAGTTAACACTTGCTACCGTTATATCAATTGAGATTGAAGGTTGTTCGTATCGGAACTAATTTATAAATTGGCACTTTAATGACTTCACGATTTAACAGCCTTTGATAGTTTAATGGTTTGTACATTGCTCTTCTGTGCAGGAACTCTAATTCGAACATCTGCACTTTTGAGTTTCATGATTAGGTAAGTATTAGAAATTAGGTAATAGTTAATTTCCTTGATAAAGTAAACCTTTGTTATCTAGTCTGACTTCTTTGTGCGTTTAACTTCTTTCTCTGAGCATTTAACTGAAAAATTTAAATTTCTAGCGCCGATTTCTTCTACGTCTTTCGACCTTCGGTCCGACACCTTTCAACATACCGTTTGGATCCCCACAAGTAGGTACACTTACGGACGTTAGCTTATTTGCCATCTCTATTCCTCGAAAAGGACGAAATAGCCCTCTCTCTTAATAATAAAGGTCTTCTCGACAAAGCCTTATCAAGGTCGCCTCTCTATCCCCGTGATGCTGTAAAGGCCGTAATAATATTATTATCTACTGACCATCCGAAAGAAAAAATAGATAAAGATTACAACATTAACATTACAACACGAAAGTGTCTCTACAAATCATGTAAGACATCTGCTACAATACAATACAAGACAGTATTATAAAACTGCACGCATACGATCGGAGTTCTGGTAACAATAGGCCAGTTCTATTTTGTGCTAAGCAACCATTGTTCGGTGGAAAATAGCAATTGACGTCATAGTTGTTATTCCATATTGCACTTTATTGTATACGATAATAAGAATGTAGTGACTCACTTAAAGTAACAGCAGTTTCTTTTGAACACCTTGGTCTGGCGATTGATAAATATAGCATTTTAAATCGACGAACGTATCTATCTTTTGCATGTAGATATTACAGCTGGTGGCTATTATCAGCAAAGATTATTGCAGATGTATGAAGAATTTCAGTGAATTAAAAAACGAATTAAATAATAGTATTATTTTAAACTAAACATAATAACGGGCATTTTACAATTCAATCATGTCATTTGTGTTGCAAAAAATACATTTCACGAGGCACAGACAGGGTTAACAGTTTGGCGTGCGAATCAACACTCAATGCCTAAAATTCTATTAAAAAAATTTTTTTTTAAACGTGTTAAAAATGAACGCATCAAAAATTCGCATCAAAAGCTTAGCCTTACTGTATTATACGTCCTTGAATTTGGATTCAGCCGTTAAGATATATCAGGGGCGTAAAAAAATTCCTATTGCATCAAATACAATAAATGTTAACGACAAGCCGTAACCTACTAGTGAATGATAGCCATAAAAGCTAAGCTGAAGACAACGGCCTTACGAGGTCAATCCCATAAACAAAATAATAAATTAAGAATTCACGACTCGATTTAATTTGATCGTTTCCATCTTAGAATGAATGGCACACTTTTGACTATAACAGAAAAAAATCAAGTTATTAAATGTTTTGAATATTGATTTGTGATTGAATAATTGACTTTTGACTGATTGAATGAATTGGTTTCTTTAGGTGTACCACATTATTATAACCGCAAGAAAGTAATAGCTTATTAAAGATAGAAAAGAGGTGATGATTTTTAGATAGCTGAACCAATTTTACTCAATCATTGCTAACATTACTCTTGATTAGATGACCATCCGAACAAAACAAATCTCTTGATTAGGAGATCTTTCGCTAAATTAAGGACAGATCAAATCATCTTGAGGAGATGTAATGCCACAGAGAGACAGATACAAATTTAAACTTATGCGTTAGCGATTTAAAAAAAAGGTAGTCCTCATATAAAGTTCTACACATTGCAAAAAGTAGCATCCGTTTCATGTTACAAAGTTAAATTAGACTGATCAAAGAACAAGCCGCTATTCTACAGAAAACTACCAAAAATAGCGCGTTTATATTAGAAAGCGAGGATCGTACGAATTTCTTAGACTTTATGCATGATATTTATTCACTCTCATTCACTATATTTAGGGTTCCCAAATTGATATTTTAAATATATTTGCGTGAAATAACATTTCTGTATAAGTACAATTGGCACGCGAGCTTATTGCCGAGTAAAGAGGGGGAGCACCAATAATTTGATTAAATAATGACACTATATTAAAGACGGCGGGGTGACGTGTGACGTCAGGAATCTCGGCAATGGACTCACGCGCGAACTATACTTAACTATCAATTATTATTTGTCAAAAATGTTTAAGTTAATTCATAAATACATACATCAAAAAATAACTGGAATTTATTAGCTTTATTCATATTAGGTTATCATTCAAACGGATAAGCGTTTCCTATTAAATTCGTGCTTTATCTATAAACCAAAAATAAATGTGTAAAATATTGAGTAACACCAAATATGAAGACAATTTTGTCGTCAACAATTTATTGCTTTCAAGTACCAACATCAAGACATTTATATGTCCAATCAAACTATCTGCTGTCTATCTTTGGGAATCGAACTAGACACCCTTCGTCAGTTACTACTAAGTCTACCAATCTACGGGATCACCATAATCTACGTAATGTAAATAATCATTCTAAGTACCTACTATAGGTAATATGTATAATTTAATTAATCATTTTATTATAAATTCTACTATATATAATTCAATTAAAGTAGGTACTCTATTCTATCACTCTGCAACGCATCATTGCTCTCAGTACTAATTACCATATCGAGTATCGTTTTCGTAATTCGAACGGTGAAGTGACAACCCTACGCCCGCGCGTTCTGATTGGCCGCACTCGAATTGTCATTTCCTTATTAGCACCTTCATACGTGACTTGTTAATAAGTTGATATCGGGTGCTACAATGTACAGGATGCATGCATTGGGTGCATACTTTAAAAATGCATCGTGTGACGATGATCGTTGGTGGACATTTGAGCTAATAGTCAATTTATAGGCCATATTACAGCCTAATTACAGATAATATTAGCTCAACATCATACGGCTAAAACAACAGCACTTGTCAATCTTATCCCATGAAGATCCTATGTGAATGTTTGTGCGTTCAAAATGTTTTTTATGTTTGTATATTTAGGCAAAATTGGCTGTACAGATTTAGATTAAATTTGGCACATACCTAAACTTAGTTTATGACCTGGCTAGGTAATTATTTAGTTACGAAATATTGTTATAAGTTTATGATTTTTATATATTATCTGTTAACATACATTATAGTTACTAACATTGATCTCCTTTGTGTATCTTTTTATTTTTTAATTTATTACCCGCATTTCATTACTCTCTGAACATAAATTATAATTATTGCACTCATCAACTACTGAGTTATTAAGATCGTGTTTATCTTACAGTGGTATAATACTGGCCGCTAATAAGACACCGGTATCTCAATATTATTTGATGAGTCTGTGGTAGGCGCTACGACTCAATTATTACTCTGTATCGTTAGAAAGTTCATGAAAAATATCTGAGGTCTAATCGCGGGTTTCTCTCTCGTGTGCGGTTCGGACTGATGGCTGACGGTTACAATGCAGAGTTTCATTTTAGTTTCAAATGGATATCGAGCAAAACCATAACTTTCCCTAGAACTTCGTGTAACTTTCTAGGTTAAAATAACATTCGCAATAGTATTAGCAAATTATTCCACAATATTTTCGTGTTGTTAATTTTCTATTGCGCCATTCTAACACTACCGTTATCATTCAACTATTCGTGCCGCGTTGATTGTTAAAAATGCAGTTAAGTATAACCCAAAATTGTGTCTGTCTGTACTCTGTACATACACTTACGTAAAATTAATGTACTGGATTGTATAAATTAACTTCATCGTAAACTGAAAATTAGCATTATTGTCATGTACCTAAATGATGTAGTTAATAGCCATATAGCCCAAAGACACGGCTAAACGACTAACCCTTCAATACCATCATCATCGCATTGAACCGAACGTACGATTGACCTGAAACTGAATCTAAATGTGCACTACATGTCGAAATTATGCGCTGCGAGGAATCCAGTTGCGAGATCAAACGCTCGGACGGAAATAGACATCGCCGTTGTCATAGCAACCGGCCTCCCGCTCCAGAAACTGTTTGTTTTGTTTGCAGGAATATCTGGGAGATGACTGGGAAGGAAACGGTATTGTACTGTAGAAAGTTGTGCTAAAATTAGATAATAAGGACGGTTGCTTACCAGTGCGTGGATGTTCGGTCTACAGGATAATTACGGATGATTAGCGGATCGGTGGTGAGCTGGGCTCTTTGATCGGTAGCCCTGGAAATAATCCCTATTTATCGACGGCTCTATGTATATACTGTGGTAGTACATTAAATGATATTTTCTTTGGATTGTACCTACCTATTAATTTATGACAGATGCTATTTTCACAGCAACTTAGCAATAATGTAGGTGTCCCGTAAAGTTTCACAATTTTTCAGTCGTTTGTGCGACCATAATCGATTCTAAACAAATCTCATTTTTAAGAACTGAAATAAGTCGAGAAAACATGTGCACCTATTAGAAACATCATCATCATTACAACCCATAATCGTCCCACCGCTGGGCTTGGGTCTCCTCATACAATGTGAGGAGTTAGAAACTATGTAGTTCTATGTAGTTGTAATATAAATGTCGGGCACCTTTACTGATTTTGCAGATATGCTAGTCCAAGTGTACCAAAGGTTTATTCCCAAAGGTCCTAAAGGTGCTAAATTAATCTACAAAATTCTATTCTGAGGGTCTGTTGCGGTCCAGTGGACCGATGCCCTTAGCGTGTATAATGCTTGACATCAAGTTTAAATCGGGGCCGTTGACGCAATCCCTCCAAAGTACCTACTTAGTATATACTTGTAAAGGTAAGGACTAAAATAATGTACCTATCCTCAAAAAATTTGACCACACTTTAATTATTGTTAATAGAGTGATCAATTTAGTAACTGAGCTGGTCGTCACTGAGGAGTTTCCTCATATAGAGCAATCCTTGCGTGTGGTTAAATGAAGATAGAAAAACTTCATCTATTTAGCGTGTATATCATAAACCCGAACTAATGATATAGAATGTACTACTTAATAGACAATCTAAATATATAAAACTCAAAGGTGACTGACTGACTGACTGACATAGGTGATCTATCAACGCACAGCCCAAACCACTGGACGAATCGGGCTGGGCATGCAGGTAGATGTTATGACGTAGGCATCCGCTAGGAAAGGATTTTGATTAATTCCTACCCCAAGGGGACAAAATAGGGGATGAAAGTTAATACTCTTAACGCGAGCGAAGCCGCGAGCAAAAGCTAGTACCAAATAGAATTCATTACATTCTTCGATAGTAACAAACTAAGGATAAAAGCTGTTAAAATATTATGATTATTGTATTGAAACTAATTCATTGGAAATCTATCAAAGATTTCTCACACTTTGAATTTATCTATGTATTGTTCTTGCTACGTGAAGATGGATTGAGAAGTCAATACCAAACCAAGTTTACCAACATAACGCGTATCTTGCAATTCATGTTAGAGTTGAGGAGGTCTCTATATTGGTCATGTCCTTTTTACAGCCGTCATCAATGAAGCAAAGCGCATAAATCATACGCCTACAAAAACGCTCCTACAAAGAGCCCGCAAAGTTCCCTTCACAAGAGACTACTTTATGTGCACAAAGTTAACATCTTTGTGCAAAATTATAAGTATCTTGAAGGATATTCTATTGATAAATTGATTTCAAATGGGACTTCACTATCATTCATGAAAAAAGCATGAAATTGTTTTAATATTTATTTTTCTCGGGCTGTAATTTTGATTAAGGTTCACCGGTGGTTTTTGACATTTTAGGAAATTTAGAATAACATTACCTAAACCAGGAGCTACCTCATTAATCTTGATTTATATTATAAAAAAACACTGAATGTTGTCAGAACTGAAAAACACCGACAAAAGTTAGCAACAAAGTTACATGACAGCATAAATTACATTGTTGTAGCTGCTAGTTTTAACTGTAGGCCAGAAATTAGAGTTATTGTAACTGCAGAAGAGACCTCGCTAAATATATCCCACGAGTGTCCACGACCCGAAAGTTACCCGCCGTACTGTTGGCAAGGCGTTGGAACCGCTAACTAGTCTCTATTTAAATCAATAATGGTCAGCATAATATGTGTAATGATTATTTAACTCAGAGGTATTTTTCTTTTTAATTGTACTTAATATGATTTTGATTATAACAAATCCACCAAAAACGAGCTAACTAGCTAACTTTTACCCAACTTTAACAATATTTTCACTATTGGTATAGTCTAGAGGTCTTACTCAGTCACTGCGATTTTGTATTGTAAGATTCGAAAATATTTTTTTGTAAATACTTACCTAAACCATTTTTAATAGAAAGAGAATAGTCACTGGCAAGTAACTTGGCAAGAGTCTGAAAGAGACGTTAGATGCACAGAAGTCGTTTT
>DWKA01002790.1:0-10226 GCA_018249155.1 Panoquina ocola ocola
TCATTGCCGAGATTCCTGACGTCACACGTCACCCCGCCGTCTTTAATATAGTGTCATTAAAGCTCAAAATTATTTTTACTCCCCTCCTTTACTCGGCAATAAGCTCGCGTGCCAATTGTACATAACGTTGCACGATGTTGCACTATAAAATCGCTTTGCACGATCGTCCGAGCGATGGCAATAGGACAGCACCTAACTATGATGAAGTGAAATTAAGGGTATGACAGTGAATGTCAAAATCAATGGTGATCTGTGGCGCACTCTTTCAGCATTATTATATAAAATTATATACTCATGTATGCCTATGTATATTCATAGTACATGATCACAGATATTTCAGTTACAATATTTAATAACTTTTCCGAATATTTAGCAATTTTAAGCTTATTTTTAATCGCATCAGTGTGCCGGTGTCCGGAACTTTGATCCCAGCTGGTCACCCTACGTCATATTTCTCATTTACCCTCATGATATTTTCGATTTTTGCTACACTAGCGCACCTTACTTGAATTGCGCACTAACTTATTGTTAACAATGAATAATATGACTTGAAAATATCGTATTTTGTTACTAGTAACCTTTCGTTATACGATAGCATTTAACATGCGTTTCATGGGATTGAAATCAATGCTTTGAACCGCCGTAATACAACCAAGATATAGTCTATTTTTGTTGTTGTTAATTATACCTCAAGTCAAGGCTTCTCTCATGATCACCAGGACGTGCGGCGGTGCAGTGCATCCTCAATAAGCACTTAGTTAGCGTTTGCCGTTTGATTCTCTTCACCGGCGCACACAGAGCAGTGTGCGCGCAGAGAATGGTATCCTTGAAGATGGTGTAATGTATACTAACTAGTTGTTGCTCGCAGCTTTGCTTGTATGAATAATATTTTAATGTACCCCTTTACGGGTTGCATTTTAAAAAAAGGGGTAGAAAAACTATTGTTTTTAAGACTCATAATTTCAATATCATCCTCCCTGGCTTCAAATGTCATAGTTTCATACAAAGAACCGTTCTTTCACTCTCTTAGACTAGGAGATAATAATTACATCAATTAAGTTTTGAATTTTTCACTATCTTGGATTTTTTAGTTTAATTAAAATTACCTTTTAGTCTTCGATCAATCGTTGATCGAAGCTTACAGTTTATAATTTTCAATTAAGCTTCACTCATTCAGGTAATAACTTATTACAAATAAATAGGCTGTAGGTACATTATTTAGCGCTAGCGAAGAATTCTAGTGAATACTTACACTTGGTTGAAAATGTATCTATAAAAATGCATAAGTGTAGCTGTGATACATACTACCTATTCTATCAATGTTGTAAAGTTTGTTACTTTAAATAAAAATGAGAGATAACTAGTCTTAAAATAAAATCGTTAAGAA
The DNA here is from genome assembly GCA_018249155.1 of Panoquina ocola ocola. Classification (NCBI taxonomy): domain Eukaryota; kingdom Metazoa; phylum Arthropoda; class Insecta; order Lepidoptera; family Hesperiidae; genus Panoquina; species Panoquina ocola. The sequence continues at coordinate 1,388 of DWKA01002790.1, forward strand.
TGTAGAATAAAAGAGTATATGAATGAATGTGAATGTAGAGTAAGAGAATTAGTTCGGACATTTTTGTCTGTGTGAAAGACGTGTATACCACAACCTCTGCTACCTACCTACTCTGTGCATACTTTCTCATTATTAGCGCAAAGAGTTGTTTTATTCCGTCGTCGTTGAGTTAGCTCACAATTTCCCATTTACCTCTGCCCATATCTGCCATGCGCGCAAAACTTAATCCTAATACTACACGGTAAAGATTAAAATCCCTCGCATTTTCGTAGCAGCAGAATCCACGTTAATGCTACGAATGATTTTGAACCTTATTAACTGGAGTTATAGAGTATATATTAGCGTGAGCGCTTGTCGGTGGATGTGAAAGCTTTTTAAGCGTAGGATTGCTCAGAATTAAGGAAATAAGCAAGTTTAATTGGCAAGCGATTATTCGCTAGCGATTCTCGGCGTTTCGCTCGGAATTAGTTTTGTTTTGTGAAGAGATTGGAATGTTTGTCGGCTAATCGTTTTCGGATTGGGTTTGCGCTCATTTGATGGTCGGCGCTTCACGAGTGTGTCTCCGATTTAAATTGTTCTGTTTATGTGCAGCGAACATAAACTTTATGTAGCTAAGGTTCACTCGTAATAATGACAATTTAATACGGCGTGTGGGTTTTCAAAGTTTCACGTAAGCATATTTTACAAAAGTACACATTACCTTAGTGAATAACCGACCCTCAGTTCAATTAAGTAGTCTATTGTACGCATATATTAGGATGTTTGCTTCAACTATGAAACTCACTGGCACCGACAAAGGTGTCGAACCAAAAACACTCTTTGTGACACAAATAATAAATATCCGCGAAGGATCTCAACACCTCCACGCTTACACAATGAAACTGAGAACATTGAAAACATTGATTAAGAGGCTTAGCATCCACACGAGCGGTGCCAAAGATCTTACTTCACATAAAGCTCCGCACGTTAAGATATGTCGTAATCCAAACATCTGAAGGGCTGACAACATTGCACAATACAATACTCTTGAAATTTTGCGCAAACATCAAAACACGTATAAAAAATGCTTTAGTGTGAAATCTAACGCCTTGCAACAATCACTTAATACTCTACATTTTTTGGTTGTTACTATAATGAATGCCAAGCTAATCTATACTTTAAGGCGTGTGCTTAAGATTTATAATAGTATTTTGTAGTGAATTTTGTAGTTATGTGGTTTTCTTCGGCGGTTCGGCACAAAACGCGGTACTTAACGCGTATTAACCAACGTAATTTGTCTTTGGATATATACAAATAGGACTTTATTACAAGGTAATAGTGTCTAAATTACCCTAAATATAGTATACCAGGTGTAAATGTATGTTTGTGAGGTAAAAATGCGCGCGTGACAAAGACGCTAGGATAGCGATAGGCGCATTGTGCGCGTAAAGAAACCGCACTTCAGTTCAGCTTATTAATAATAAATACCAGGAAATGCGTTTTTAAGGATCGTTCATTAAAACTCGAGCCAATAGCCTTATAAAACATTGTGTAATTTTAAAGATTCTTAACATATAAATGTAAAGATTAGTCTATTCGATTTCTGCGTAGATGTACTGCCCGATATCCGTCAAACAATGTTCGAAATCGAGGTTCGAATCCCAAAGGATGTATAGGTAATTGTATAGTCTACGTAGTTACGTTTCTTATTATGAAAGAGGGTATTTTGGCTAAAAGCCCAAAAAATAACCTCTCGAAAAATATATTACCTATATAAAAGAAGTTTTCATTAATACGTGTTGTAGACGATGCAGGTTTTAAAATATACAGGTACCTACCTACTCTTTTTTAAAGTATTAGTTGCAGACTGACCGATGATGTAGCTCATCATCATGTTAATAATGTTCACAGGTAGGTACCTACTGAATAGTGATGTAGTAAACAGGTAGGTAAATAGAAAATGTATAAAAATAAAATTGGTATCAATATCGATTATAACTTCCATAGGTGTACACAAAAATTTTAAATATTGTACAGAGTTGACATTTTTACAGGCCAAGATCATACTCTACCACGCTGCTCCAGTGCGGATTGGTGGAGGGAATCTTATAGCTACATCTACTTTGCGGCCAATATCTTAAGCAATGATTTTGTTACCGAGTCCAGTCTAATAGGACAGTGTAAAAACATTTAAAAACTCCGCAAAACAGTAATAACGAGGTTTGAACGAGATTAGACAAACATTGTATCCATCCAGACAAAGCGGCGCTAATTGCAGTCGGAATGAAATCGAGAGAGGACGGCGCCGGGAAATGGAAAACTTAACGCGATTAGCGCCGCGCTCATTGTCGCGCGCGGCGGCGCCAGCGGAACGCGCGCAGCGGGCGGACGAGCATAATTGAAGTTACTTATTAAACACTAGTTTCCGCGACCGATCCCGTGGGATTTCCAGGATAAAAACTATCCTATGAGTTAATTCAAGTTACCTTTTATGTGTGTGCCAAATTTTATGAACATCGGTTTACAGTTTATGCGTGAAGGAATAACAAAGGAACATACATTTTTCTTGCTTATAATACCTATTTGTAGGATCATTTATTCTGGCCGCTACTGAGTGATGAAAAGTCGCTAGTGTGTATATCCTTTCACCAGTCGGCGGTCATCTTACTCACCGAAGCGGGCCAGTGCTTATTTTTCACATACATTGCCTACTACATTTGTAAAGTGTAACAAAGTGTTGTCGATAAAACATTATTGTTATTACAGTTGACCGACACCAATTATAAAGTGGTGTTTCATTCAATTGTTTTTCGCATAGGTAAGGTACACACAAAAAAACAGATAAGTTACGAAAAGAATTGGACAGTAGCAACGAATGGAGTAAACAGAATAAGAACAGAATAAGTGACTGAGGAGTAGAATAAGCGTAGAGAACGCACTGTAATGCGTGAAAAGAGTTACCTACTCTACCCTCACTCGACTTATTTATATTATCATTCTTATAAAAATAATTAAAAAATATATATTAAAAATAAAATAAAAAAAGGTGTGGATCCGTGTATTGGCGATGACTTCCACCGCCTGATGTCGCAGGAAGCGGGTGCATTTCTCAGTATCCGGCTGCACCGGAGTCATTTCCCCTGCATCACGTCACATAACTCGATTTTAACACATCCACTAATATTAGTAATAGTGTTTTGTTTCTGTGGTTCTTACACGACGCGACGAATCGAGTAACGTCGTATGGTGTGATGTTTTGGGTAGAGATAGTTAGAAGGTTCCAGTGTGACAAACCATCTAATTTTCACGGGAAAATCTATTGCCTATTAGCTTTATTACTATGTACGTGACATAATATGGTATATTTATCTTTATTTAATCTAACATTGCACTCAGTCGATATCAAGCGGCTTGTAGTAACCTACAATAACTTCGTGTATTAGACACAAAAGTACCTACCAGATACCTAAACTTGAAGCTACAGCATCTACTCAACACTAAAGTACTTACCACAATACATACAATAAAAAATAAAGACACGTTTAAAAATCCAATACATTGTCTGTGTTCTTCGGGTTTCCTGTTTACCAAACTGTTCGTTCCCGACTCCCATTGACGAGGGATTATGCTCATAATATTCTCTAATAACAACATAATGGTTATGCCGTTATGCGTGTCATTATGCCGCGGATAATGGGTGTCCTTGAGCCATGTTAATAGATTATGCGCGATGTTTCACAGTTTGATGCGCGTGGAAAATATGCTTCCTAATATTGCTGTGTACAGGGGGATCATTGTTAGTAACGGCTAAAAAATTATCGTAATAAATTATTAAACCTCCTTCAGCAAGGTATTATTTTAATCACAAATGTGACAAATTTTTAACAGAACACTAATTTACGATTGTAACTTTATTCTCAGAACAAAAACTCTTTGGTACAAAAATTGTAGGTATCTACTTCCCTATTAAAAAAACTATCCTATATCCTTCGAAGAATCTGAAAGTATCTCCATGATAAATTTCGATAGAACCTGCCCAGTAGTTTCGGAGCCTATTCATTTTAAACAAACAATCAAATCTTTCTTCTTTATAATATTACGAGTATTAGTAATAGATAAAGTATTCACGAATAAAAATGTCGTTCTAACTTAATAATAAATTAAACGAAACATCAATCCCAGAATGTAAGTCACAATGTTGTAATTAAACTCGTACAGTACCGCAGCGCATATCAAAGAGTTAATTAATTGTCTTAATTAAAAGTTGGTTGCTGTCGATTCAGTTAGTTAAGACAGTCCTAAACTAACAATGGAAGCCAAGTTGGTCGGACTTCCCACGAGGAGGCTGTATGGCATTTTGGAACTGTTAAACCGTTTGGTTACATACTCAGTTACATTTCATTAATGAATAACTTCTGTAAACGTCATTTGTAACTATGTAATTATTAACGATTTTTCTGTAGACATCAGGAAAATCTACACTACACTTTAGTCTCTGTTAAAAATTTTGGTGACTTGAGAAACTTCTATTTTTATTTTATTTATATTTCATTTAGGTCTTAGACTTATAAAAAACTATTATAAATGCAAAAAATAATACCAAAGACTAATTATAATATATAATAATATTTTTCACAATGTCTTCGACTCATTCAACTATTTAGAACCTCTGCATAAAGTGTTTAAGTCTACCTATTAAATAAAATGATTTAGAGAGCATCCTGTAGAGCGGGCGAGCGCCCCCGCGCGGCGCAGCGTGTGATTGCGGATTAGCGACACATTAACACCTTTTTGTACAGCTCCGCGTTCGGTGCTCGGTGTAGCCCCTTTATTATCTACATTGTATGAGCGTTCAACTTTTTTCATCAACTGTATCTAAGTAGGTTTAATAGTTCAATATGTGCTGTACAAATACAATTCACTGAATATTGGTTATTTAGTTATTTTTTGAACGTATTTTCATCCATTTGCAATATGAATAAACTATACGTTGCGAAGCAGAATAGAGAAATACAGAAATATTATAGGTACCTAAACTAATTGACGCTCGCGGATTTACCCGTGTGGAATTTGACCGATTCCATGGGATTTCCGGAATAAAAACTATCCTATGTGCTAATCCAAGTTACCTTCTATGTGTGTGCCAAATTTCATGAAAATGGGTTCGGCAGTCTTTGCGTGAAGGAGTAACAAACATACAAACTTTCGCAATTATTTTTATAATATTAGTACCTAAGTATAAGTGCCGTGGAAAGTGATCAAAGAGTAAACATCGTCAGAAGCGTCAAATCCATTAAAGTAAAAGTATACAAAATTAAAGGGCAATTATTTAAAAAGTAATTTAATTCGCTCCAAATTGACTCGAACAGAAAATGTCTCGTTGACTTCAGATTACTTCGCCGCGGACGATCGTGATTGCCATTTAAAAATAAATTTCAAAGAATTTTGTTGGAATACAATTAATTTTGGAGCTTGTTGTTTTAAAGAGTTGTTATATTTTAATTCTAATTTAAAATAAATAGGTGTTTTAGAGTAGGTACACCGAAGGACCCACAAAACTGTTATCTATGAAGATATCGCCAAACTGTAACGTACACTGAAACCTTCGCGACCCCCATTTACAAATAGTCAGATGCATTTTTAGATAGGTACACGTTTTAATAATGTCTTAACTGAAGACGCTAATATTACCTACGAGCACTAATAACAGCAACTGCTGTCGTCGTCACAAACTTAAACTTTTACTTACAACACGGGTAAAAAAGTGTGTGTTCAGTCCAGGCGAGTCACGCCACTGGCGAAAGCTAGTGCCTACGTATATAAAACGTCCTGTATATAAACCGATTATCGCAGTGTCAGCAGTAACTGCAGGTAATGTGGAGGGAACACCTCACTCGATCGTCTCCGGTCCGGGGGGGGGACGACGACTCGATTCTCGGCTATTGAAAAGTTTCAAGAGGCGAAAAGCTTCGACAAACGAAGCTAAGTGAATTTCAAGCCCTCGGAATATCCAGGGTCGGATTTGGTAGGCCACTGACTTATATGTGTATAAATATATTATACCGAATACTAACTCAAGACGTGTAGTGTAGTGTATCTTATATAGATAGTAAAAAAAAGGGGCCCAATCTTGGCGTCTGCTCGGTTTCCCGTGATTTAGTGTTGTTTGTTCAGCCCAAGGACAGAAAAATAAAGAATGCGTTTTAGCAGAAGAATTTTTATTTATTATTGGTAAATGATATTTTAATAGTGCTTATGAAGGCTGTTTTATCTTTATTGAAATAGGGATCTGTTATCATCCATCGTACCATGTACCATGTACAAAAATCAACAAGACCAAAAAAAATCACCAATCACTGTGATCCAAGAAAAAAGCGAAATAAAAAATGAATGAAGCAGAGTCCGGCCCTGCGGCGGGCGGCTTGGTTCCAATTTTTATCAATCCCATTTCATTTCCCCTTACGAAAGTTTTCCTCCAATTTCAAGCTCGCGGCCCCGTAGGCGCGGCACGACACGCTATGTCGATATCGATAGTTTTATATTTCTCTAGTTGAGTATTTATTTCAGTGTGTCGCAAAAGTTCAAACAGATTAGTCCTCGGTTTAAGATAGCGAAACTTTAACAGTAATATTGAGGTATTTGGAGTATTTTTTTAATATTAAGTACATCTAAAAAAATTGATCTTCAGGAAGTCAGAAATAGAATAAAAAGTAAAAGATTATTTTTTTACATTAATTAGATGTATTTTTTCTGATTATCCGAAAAAAGAAAAAGTAAATATCAATTTCACCACATGAACTGCACCTGTTATAAGAAATAAGAAATGTCATAAAAAAAACTAAATATCGCTTTAAAATTACGACTCCTGTGGTGTAATGGTAGACACACTGGACCGCCTTTCAGAGGGTCCTAAATTCAATCCCCAGCGAGCCAAATATTTTAATAACTATTTTCGGTTTTTGTATGAGTTCTTATATTTGTGCCTTTTCTATAGTATCTACGATGGAAAGAAAGGGTCTATGGGCATACTCCCTTATTTTATTTTTTATCGAAAAACTGGTACATCACTAGCCACGCGGCAAAGCGCGAGTGTGCGGCGGATGTATCGGCGATCGTGTCGTTATCGCCAATTCGGTCGTTTCCCTGCCGCCAGCGCCGCCCCGCGGACATCCACAACACCAATTTACATAACCTGTATTATTGATATCCTCCACGTAACTCCATTCCATTGAGGGTACTCTTGGATTTCCGAGTGTGGCTTTTATTGTTAGATAATGTGACGGGAGAATGATTCTTTTTGTTTTTACGAGCGTTCACCTATGCGTCAAACTGGTGCATTTTAAAATTAAATCAACGTCAATACAACTCATAATTGTCCCACTGCTGGGCTCGGGTCTACTCTACACGGTGAGGAGTACATGCAAGAGTTGGTACATTACGGACAACTCTCATGTGCGCAAGTTTCCTCGCGATGTTTTCCTGTGACTAATGAATAACTTTTTGAAAATTAGAGTTACTTGCAGGTTTTGAATTTAGCCCCTTTTTTCCAGGAGACCATTCAAACCACAAAGCAATCACTGCTGATATTTCACTATACTTCAAGCTAAATCATTTAGAATGCCTTACATTAAATGTACTCGTATGTGTTCACATTTTCCATTCAGATCTATTTCAAACGATTCAACAGTAATATCAAATGTTTATAAATAGTTTGTGGTATTGTCATTTTCAAGATACAATATCTACGTTAATCGGGATAAGTAGCCACCACAAATAAAGCTCAGTGAATGCAAGCTACCACAATGAAGTGGTTCTAATCCCGTGCTGGTCACTTGACGGTCAGCTACCACCTACCATTGTCCGTGTACTGAAAGTTGAGAACTTTGAAATTCAATGCAAAACCGCCGAATTAATAGATACAGGGTGATGTGTTTGTAGCGTGAATAATTTAGGTGATTGAAGGTCCAAATACCTATATCTGCCTTGAAGTGTTATGGTGATTATAAATGGTAATCTTATCATCAACTTCTTCTTTCTACCGTTTCGAATGTCTGTAGAAAAAAATGTTTTTTCTTCATTAACTTTTTTTAACTATCTTCAAAAATTTAGGAAGTTCTTAGTTCGACTGTATTTTTTTTACAGTCGAATTGACTGTATTTTTTTTCATAACGAATATTTTTTACCTCCATTAAATATTTAAATTTGTCAAAAATCCTCCGGTGTTTCAGGTTCAATTCAGTAAACAACGAACTAAAATAAACATGACACTCAGTTTGAAATACATTTTATTTACACATTCAGAATGTAACAACCAAAACATCCTGTACAAACCGCACAGTGGTCAACTCACAATAAAGTTAGGAAAAAAGCCGATCATTGTCGCTGAGCGAAGTTCCAGGAAATACCAAGACATTATTAGCGAGGTTGTTGCGAGTTGGTAAACGGATTTGGCTCGCATTATTAGTCGGCTCTTGACGTGCACAAAGGGATTGTTTGGGGGCGTTCGCGGAGTCTTTCTGACTCCTCAGGCGATGTACTTGGGATTCTATTCGGTATTGTTGCGTTGTTCGATGTTTTTGAAAAGTTTATAAGTATCAGAGGTTTGTGCTTCGAGTCTTTCTATATTATTGTTAACTCTACATTTTGTTTTAGTGCAATCTCTCATGGTTGAATCCCTCTATATTTCTATAATATAGAGGTAAATCAGTATTTAAGTAAGTTAACAATGACTTAGATGTATGTATGTAAATATTTATAGGATGTTTTTGAACCTTAATGGCTCTGCCCGCCCTCGCTTCGCTTCGGGAAAAATATAGAATGTACATACATACTTACAACCCCTATTTAACCCTCTTAGGGG
>DWKA01002791.1:0-10224 GCA_018249155.1 Panoquina ocola ocola
TCAAAAATAGCAACGTGTTTTGTTACGTTAAGAACTACGGTTGGGCTAACTTTAAGTAAAGAAATAGATGTTTTCGTATCCATTTCCTAGAATTTTTTAACATACAAACAAATGAGAAATTACTTACGGTTACGATCTGACAAAGCTTAACATAATCCTTCATAATCTCTTGTTATGTATTAGCATCGGTTGGTAATCGAACCCTTTGATTTACAAACATGTGTAGCGATCGATCTTCTACAGTCGTTTACTTATCACTACACCTGAATTATGTATCTATCTATGTTTTTTCATCAAAATTAATTATTTAATCAAAATTATTATTATCATTGTTGTTTCATGGTAAGTAACTAGACAGATACGTATTAAAAAACTAGATACATAATTTAGTTATACTAAATGACTCTTGTCAAAACTTGTCGATCAACCTACGTAAGCTGATTGTATATTGATGAATTTTAATGTAGGAAATATCAATTTAATTTTAATAAAAATACAGATTCCGTCCACTTTTTACTCAATTTCGATAACCGCCTACGTAGCCTGTACCCCGGGGTCGATGAACTTTGACACGGCGTTAATCAGATCCATCAACATACATTAAACATATAAAATTGTATTAGATATTCCTATTCATGTATATGCTAATGTTGACTATAATCTTGAGGTCTGTATGCATAATCGTTTGCTGCGAGCCTTCAGATTCATTTTCAACCTTATGTAGTTGTTTTTAAAGTGTATATCAGCTTGGGTGATGTACAGGATAAGATCGAGGGGTTACCCCTTTTTACAAATTATTAACTTCATATTTTATCATGTTTTCTAAAATCATTATCATTTTGCAATTATTCTAGGACTTCAGTGTTTATTTAAGGTAAAAAAGGAAGAATTAAATCAATTATGTACCTGCTACCACCAAGTACGCTACTAAATAAAGTAAGTTTATTTTTTTTCTTAAAACACCTTTGCATAACTATTACTTCTTAGAACGAGCAATTTTTAATGATCGTAAAATCGAAGACTCACGTAGATCGGTTACGCGAATTTAAATCTTAGTTCGTTCTTTTAAAGTCTATTTCAATGTTGCGTTCCGTGATGGATAGTTACATTAAAGCTTGCTGTTCATCGGTCGGCAATTCCTCAGCGTTTATCGCCCATTACTCTCTGATTAAAAGTGCTTTATAAATCGTCAGATACAAAAATATAATAGGGCACGTGTCTCGTCGCCGACGAGTAGCGACTACTGCTGAGACTGATTATAACTTGCATACGTCATTAGAAATAAATAAATAAATTCTTTATTACACAATTACTGCAACTTTCTTAGTGAACTTGAAACAATCGTAAGATTTCGATTATGTAGCAAATAAATTTTCTGTTGAGTTCATGATCGTTATGCATTAATAAATACGAACTCCTTTGAGTTCGAGTCGTCTCAAAGTTAGGGAATTCTAGTGACACAACTGTAGTGTGTGCGTAATGGATGTGCTTGGTGAACATTCAAGAAATGGTTTGTTGTCCATGAGCAAGGAATAAACAATTAGAATTTATTTTCAGTAGCTAGAGCCATAAAATGTACTTATTTCATTGTTAAAATATTCACCTAGTGGCTCATAAAATAGCTTAGTTCGTCCTTAAAGTAACATTGCGAGGGTCAGTGAGATGAAATTTTTTTCCCGCGAAGTGACCTAGAAATCGCGAAGCACCACGCTCGGCTATCGTCTCTCCTCTCCGATCGCTCCCCGCACCTCCGTGTGACAAATACTGAAATCAGAGTTAGAGTTGTCGACGGGATGTCGCGGTATTTATTGTTCGCCTTCCGCCCACCGAAATACTCGTAAAATATTAAGAACAACGCATTATTTTTCTTGTTTTATGACAGCGTTATTTTTATGAACGTTAATAATTGACGTCGCCCACGATGAAAGAAAAGACGTTATGGGAGGAGCCGTCCATCAGTTTTAGGAAATGGGTTAGCGAGTAAATGATACAGGAATAAGGATTGGTATCACGAAAGGGTACGCTGAAGTGCAGCAAGTTTGACATGAAGATATATAATATCAGGCCAATTATAAAGAAGAAAGAAAAATAAAACAAAACAACATGGCAGCATCATAATTTAGGCGAAGAAAAATAAAATCGTTCTTAAAAACATACAAATATGTGTAAACCGATCGACTAAATCTATGATACCGTACTACAACATTTTCTGCATATCATTCTTTCTTAATTCAAAATTTGGTTTATGAGAAGATTCAGTTATTACCTCAGACCAATAAAAAACTACTGAGAAGATTATATTATTCATTCTTAAGATCACTTCAAGCGATTCACCTGTTGTTGTCGTGTCGTGTCTGCTCGTAAGAAAACATCAAATGTTTTACGAAGCGTGGGCGACGGCTCGACGTACGGAAAAACCAAATCGAATCTAAACACTGGCGAATGATTCGTCATTGGCGTGACGGGTTTACGATCATCGTAACGGCTGCGAATTCGTGGGACCGCATAACTAGCGCTTTATCGTCATCGTTTCACTTTTATAGTTCCTCGTTGGCTCATATTATTGTGAAATACTAGGAAAGGAATCGAGGACGTGCGTGAGTATGCCCTAGAGAGTATGTCAGTGCCCGCCTGCCTGGAGTTGGCGATGTCTTCAACGATGATTCTTATGTAATCAGTCTTTGGTATTATTAATAAATCTCTTATTGGCCTTTCCAGTTTGATGGGGATTTTGGATTGTCTTCATTATCTTGTTCATAACTTATTATTTTTAATGTACTTTTTTATTGATTTATAAACGTCTCCTCTAACAAACCTGATGATGTGATGACTCGAAATTTGTAATTTCAGTAATTTGAATCCTCCCTTGACTGTCGCTTTTATCTAGCCCTACATTGCTAGCTAATATTATTTCAGCTAATTGTCCGAAAGTAACAGTAGTTACCCGGAAATATTACATATTCTGAGATCATCACATTCGTAGTCAGGTTAACAGAGTTCCGCATTTTGTCAGCAAAAATATATCATTAGGATATCTGCAGTAGTGGCTCATCTCATCACGAACTCTCGGGGTTTATTAATGAACGCCATTAGCTGACGCAACGTGACTGACATAATCGGCGATGTCTATAATTCACTTGATCGATATGTCTCCTCGGACTTGTTAGAGCTATTGGACTTGGCCTTCGCAAATCACTTTTGGTGACCATGATGGATAGAGCTTGTTTAACTGGCGCCAGCATGTTCTTTACTTGTCTTTTATCTATCTCGCTCTAAAATACGCAGAAACTTTTTTTTATTTTGCATCGACTATTATGAATAATTTAGGTCCAATAAAAATAATCCATAGCCAAAAACGTTCCCTTCAAAATGATGCATTAAAATAATGAAATTATTTCTCATTTACCTCATGACATTGGCACGGTCAGAAATTTCTCCATAACAATGTAAAAACACCTCTGCATTTCTACGTGCAACAGATTTCTCAATAGAATGAAGCCTATGGTCGGAAAGCACTTGTCGCAGTGTCCTCTATGGTCCGTTTTGTTATTGCGAGTTATTTATTCCATGCAAGCTGCATGCTAATTCCGCGCTGTCAGAGTAACAGTAACGACCAAGTTTGTTAACCGGCCGCGATAAACCACGCTGAATATGTGTCAAAGGACCACTTCGCTGGCTGTAGCCCCGCGGGAGACTCCGGTTGTCGGGAATCTCGAGTTTTTATGGACAGTTTCATTCGAAACTTCGGTTGGAAGGAACTGCGAATAAATAGAGGTAATTAAGTAATGTCTTCCCATCACGGCTCTCAAGTGCCTAATAAATAACTGTTCATGGTTCTTGATGGGGTGTGACTTATTCGTCAAGTGAAGAAGCTTATACACATGCAAGTTGATACAATTCGGACCTCTTACCAAAATGATGTGTCTGTGTATCTAACAGTTCTTCATGTTTAGAAACTAATTAACTATGATATATTTTATTCACAGTCGTTTGAAGAGAAACTGTATTTAGACAACGTTGTTATGGCATTGGGCACTACGAAGTTTACTATTCCGGCTAGTGTTTGGACATCATAACGGTATGGACCCACTTATATAGTGATTCCACGGATCACAATAACATTTTGCACTCCGCACTAAACCGTGATTTGTGCGACACCAAATTTGTCTTTAAGAATGTCAATCGTTCGAAAGCGTTTCTGAAAACCGCTAGGAAATCCTTAAAGTAACATCCCATGACTTCATCGGATTATCGTCTTTATTTTGGTCTTTAGGCAACCTTCTTTGGGCAGGTGTCGTAAACCAATGGATGAGTCAGGGCGCGAAATCTTTGTATAATTAATGAGTCGATTTATGACGATAACTTGTCGCACCATAAATTAATTTATTATTTTAATACCTTATTCGTGATACGACGATTTGTGTTTATTGTATAATTCTTAGTTTTTTATTTATGTTTTCCCCTTACTGTGTCGTAATGTTAAAATTTATCGTTGTGCAATTTTTTATGATGACTGTTTATAATGTTTATATATTTATCTACCACCTTATGGTAAGTGGTTTTGGTAATCGATCTAAAAACGTGGCACTTAGTGGTAAGTTACCGTGTAAGTTATGGCAATAATTATGAGACTTTGTCACACGTTTCTCCATTGTTGAAGAGATTTTGATTCGAACGCAGTTTGTAACACTTATTGAAAGTATGTCTGTATGACATTACTTGAATGAAATCGTGAATATAAAAATCTTCCAATTGGATTTATCAAAGTAGTATCTGTATTAAAATAATTTCTTGTTCTGCAAGAATGTAACCATCTAACAAGAATGACTCTCAAATTGAATGTACATAAAAAATCTATAATAATAAGAAGAAGAGCATGGGCATTATAATAGTAAGTTACAATAAAGTAATAATAGAGATATTGGAATCGACTTCATACTTTCACATCAGTGGCGTAACGATACCGAGTGCAGTAAAGATATCGTGTTATAGAGCCGCTTATTTAAAAAAGAATATGGCAGTAGCGCCGTCATTCCGGCGACTACTTCTAGGCTCCGTCGCAGCAACGAAACGACTTGGTCGCGGCGCCGATGCGACTCCTAAGCGACATATGCACACTCGTCCGGTAGACAAAGTTCACCCTTATTACAGAGTAACTGAGTTTCCCTCTCCTTGCAGCCGACGACCATTCGAGATTTTAAATTTCGAACCGTCGCGACATTAAATCGTAATCGAACACTTTACAGTGACGGTCGCTGGGAAATATCGCGTTCGGATGGTATAAATATGCACTTATCTTTCTTTTTAGTTAACGTAAGTCTGCATAATGCAGGCCTCGCTGTGGCCCACGTGTGCTTCGAATAAAATTTTAGCACTCCCGCATTGTTCTAGGCGATTTGTGCAAGTGCGAGCGGGACGGAGCATAGGCCATTTTGTTAGGGCAATAACGGAGCAAGTGTCTATAACTCGGGCGCTCGGAATAAGGGATATTTTTTTATCGGATCCGTACGAGGCGGTTATGCACGGGATTTTCTCGTTTCGATTCCGCCGCGCAACGTTAGTGTAATCGCATTTCCTCAACACTTATCTTTTTTAGGCGAAATGAACAAAAAATTAAAATGTTTAAGACCCCTGCATGGTTTATTGGCAGTGATGTGACAATGTGTCCAGTGTTGAAGAATTGGAAATGTGTTTCTCAGTCATGTTTTTTTTTGTTGCAGGTAAGCCATCAGTTTTAACGTCAGCTCGAAGGTAAACACAATAAAACCTCGTCGAATTATAAATTAATAATGGATTGTCGGGCTCGTGATTGATTAATAATATAAAACCCAGCACATTCGCCGTTCGTCCGCGCCGACACTGATTGACACATTTTAGCATTAATTGACATATAGCATACATTTTTAATTGTGTGACTAATTCTGTAACTTGACCGATTGAATTTGATCAATTTTTTTAAGCCTCGTAGAAAAGTTTTATATATTTTTTCTCTTTATGATTTATAATATTAAAAAAAGAAGAAATTTTTTGTGAAATCACCATTTTTAGGAACTGAAGATTTCTTGTATCGTGATAGCAGAATAAATAGCTATTCAGCGGCCTTTTAATAGTACTCATTATAGAAAGAACTCAATAGACTTTGAACATTACACATTTACTGAAATTTAAATCCTGTTTGATAGATAAATTATTTCTGACACCCCAATAGGTGTTCGATTCCATATAACCTACTGTTAATCGTTGAGGAGTTCCCTCAAGAAGAGGGACTGGGTTAGCATGTACAATTTCAGCTCAATCGTTCACCGGGAAGTTGGTCACATTTAACTTGCAAGATTCCACCTTCAAATTCCTACAAGTCAAGTTAAATAAAACTAAACTAAACTAAACAACAAACAAGTTACTAAGTAAATAATTACTGTCTTAAACAAATATTTTCAGATAGTAGTGTCGATATTGAAGCGGTCGCGTTATAGCACCATTTTAATCTGTAGTACAGCGGTGATCAATTCAAGTGCATTCACAATCAGTCAGCGAAACGCAAGGCTGAGTGGTGGCGGACGGTCGCGGCCAGCGCGTGGGTAGATCACCTGTTGGTGCCTGACTTCAATATTTAAAACGCTTATTTAGGTTGTAAGTTTGTTACTTTGTTCATTGTAGTGAAGTGTAAATATAAATAAGTATAAATACTTTGCGAATTTTATACGTTCGAGACCCCTGAGGTTGGTTGGCTTTATAAACTTTTCAATAACAAACAGCTAATTTTTTTTAATTTCTTGCACTACGTCTTATGAAAGATTGGTCGCATTTTCGCAATGAATTTATTATTTTGAAATCAAAAAAAATTTCATTCATATTATAATAATTACGTTAGAAAGTAGACATTTCGACTTGAATTGTTTATAATATATCTAGCTCTGCAACCCTTAACTACAAAACAAATACAACGAAATACTAAGCCTACGATAACCGTTACATCCTGAATCACTAGCCCATATACCTACATCAGTAGCCTATGTCACAGGAGTGTTCCTTGAATATTAAAAGACCCAAGAATAACCACATATTCCTCCCACGCGGCTCAAGACGACCGCTCACCTATCAATCAGCCGTCAGCTCGCTGCACGCTGCGACAGGTCAAGGGTCTCCCCCCACCCCCACAGCCAGGGAGGGGGAGGGGGAGGGGGTGATTGATATCGTATTGACGCGGAAAGACGTTGACGTATTCTGATGGTTGTTGACTCGCTATACCTCCTCGATATACGGCGGGTGTAATCGAGGGATCGTTGAACGGATAATTATATTTTTGTACGTGTAAAGGTAATCCATTCGATGTTAAATGTCAACACGGTGTACAGTAGTTCCTTGTAATACGTAACGTTTCTAAGAATAAAAAATAATGTGTCATTTTTTTCACGCTGTGAGGCCAGTTGATAGGGTACAAAAGACGGAAATTAAACTTTCAATATAATGAGGATTCGTGAACGAATATTTTACGCTCATAAATGCCCAGGAATCGAACTCGACATTCTTTGCTCGGCATGCGTCGTTAGTTGAACTATACAGAGTTGCCTAAATATAATATTTTGTTTTTTTACCCCAGAACCGCAACGTAACGCTGTAGTGTGTGGATGACCCTAAACGAAGAATACAAAATATGTTCATAGAATTTGTACAAAAATGAATCAACGGCATCAATAGTTATTTTTTTAAATCTAATTCGAACCCAAACAGCTAAAACGGCAGCCTGAATCGGACCGAAGCGACGTAGCCGCTAAACCTCAATCGCCATGTGCACTAACGTGTAATAATTTTCAATCAGCACCAAGACGCATCGAGCGCTCTCTACTTGAAATATTAATTCCCATCATATCTGGGGTGATTGACGGGTGTCTACGCGGGGATATATCCGTCAGCGCCCCCCCTGCGGGAGCCTCCCCCACCCCTCCGGCTTCCGAGTGAAATATCTCAATCTTTAGCGCGATTTATTGATTGATATATCGATTCTGCCTGATGTTTATGGCTGACGGTCAGATTTGACGTGTCAGCTTCTCTTTGTTTGGGTTTCCAATGATTTGTAGTTTGCATGTTGCTGTCTGGAAACTTTGTTGCCGGGGTGATTGCTACATGTTTACTAATAATGTTGTTTAGTTCTTAATCATTTTTATTCGCCAGCTATTTTGATCTGAAATATAAGAACAAACAGAACATGTTCAGTCGATTTTATATAATATCAAGAAAAGAATCGTGAAAAACAATAACAGTAAAAAATTACATACTTGAAAATCGCAAAACTGTGTAAACCAATTGTTAACCGCTTTATAGTTACAACCCTAAACCTGTAAGAGGTGCTAATGCGATATAAAAGAACTAAGTCCCCTCTGAAGCGACATCTGGTGCTATTTGTGAAACATCTTTTACTATTTTACGTGGAGCGAACATGTTGATGTAATGGTGTGTCACACTTTTAGCGGGTAACGAGCAACCAGTGAAACTTTATCATCATTATAACATGTCTTGTAGAATGGATAGATGGCAACGCGTTGGTGATCTTAGTAGTGTTATAAATATTTCATGACTCTGTTGGATTGCCAACCAAATAACATTTTCATTTTAAGGTAAAAAATAATTAAGCTATATCGTATATTGGTAATTCTATAAATCATTTGGTCTTTAATCCTTAAGGCGCTATCCTACTGTACCATAAGTAAGAGAGCCATGAATGTTAGTTATTTAGTAGCTTTCATTGTTATCATGATCAGTTTAATCATAATTGAATGAGATCTATGAATAGAATTACACAATTTATTCTCGAGATACAACAGCTCTTACCACTTCTACACATGTGTTCAAACCCATCTTCATTATTACATACACAAACTACATTTCACGCCACTCGCCTAGACGATGTAATAATAAAAGACAGAACACCTCTTTATTTAAAGACACCGAACCTTTAAAAACATTTCATACTGAAAAAAGTAAAGAAAATGAAAACCAATAAAAACTGCATCGGTGTCACACAACTCCCGCTGTCACTGCGACCCCGCCTCAGCAATTTTTCTCACTCAGACATAGAGGCGTCTTTGCTATGACACTTCGTCCGTGACATGTGACGTTTAACGTTGACAGCTAAACTGTACTTTACAACCGGTTGCTCACCACGTAAACTCTCCTCCCTCGGATTAAAGCTTATAATCCCCCGATCGCGTTGCACTTTAACTTTGTTCGGGACAGACGTCCTTAACAATTTTTCGTGTGCGGTCGATTGAATCTTATTACGAAGGTATAGAGTCGATTATTTATTGATTCACCGAGGCCTTGGGGAGCACCAGTTCCAAGGTTGTTTTGATGGAGTGGCCGTCAATTAAATAGGCAAGCGCTCTGTACGTCTGCGTATGATTGAGTGCAGTAATGCAGATTTTCTTTGAAGATATCGCCTTAGCGGGCTTGTTGGGTCGTTTTGTTTCTTTTTATAACTTCGGAGCGTTTCCATAATTATCTGGGACAAGCCGGACGATGTGTTTAATTACGAGACTGTTCGTGGACATGAAACAGATTCTATGAGCTCGTTTTGATTTTAAATTATTTGAGAAATTCACTTTTTTTTGGAAATAACCATCAAAGTACATTGTTGATTTATTGAGGAGACTGAAGAGGCTATGAACATACTTCATCATGTTACATGAGTATGAAAATTTATAGCTGCTAATTAGTTTCATAACATTAATTTGTGACTTTGTAAGCAAAATGGTTAAGTTAACTCTTACTTCTGTGTCATAAAAAAGTGTTATTGTGTTCTGTCATAGTTATAGTTCCTCAGGTATAGTTTTACATATAACGAGACGCGGCAAAACTGAGTGACATGCACAAATTTCGACATCAGACACCAGATTTCGCCAGATGTGAGACTAATTGTCCAATAAAACCTAGGCGAATAAACGAAGGAAGGGAAACCTACTCTTCAGGAAAAAATGGGTGTCAGAGATCCGAGGTTAGACGGTAGACCACATACGTCGCTGGCAGCTTCACTACTATAGATGGCTAAACACTGTGACAGAACAGATTATATTTCACAGAAGACCTTTTATTAATGAAAATCTTTGTGGCGTTCAGTCACAATACTAATTACAGCTTCATTATTAATCTTGAATGAAAAAGAAAATGGCTACATGTAGAAATTAAAAACTAAAGGTTGTCTTATTTTCAACTTCGCGCTGTATTTTT
>DWKA01002792.1:0-10222 GCA_018249155.1 Panoquina ocola ocola
CACTCATTTAACTTTAACGGACACTTCGTACAATAAAAATAATAATAAATAGACCTTTATCTGATATTATGACAATTATGGTGTGTGTAAAATTTATACTATTTTTTAGGCGAATTTTGTATAGAAGCGGGGCAATGTCCTTTTGATTTTGCGATAAATCTCAAAAGTGTGTGGAGCACTTGTACAGTAATTTAGACAAACATAACGACATACAATACTCAACGATTAATTAAATAAATACTTCTCATGTATAAATTAGATTGCGGCGGGTGACGTCATTTAATGTTTATTACGCGAATACTTAACATTAATTAAGGTCCATAATTACATGTATTGCCTCAATTAAATTTAAAGTGCATTACGAATATGATAACGCCCGAATGAGACGTCGCAATTAGATTACTTCTTTGTATAATATTTTAGCTGTTGTTGCCGGCCTGGCGCACACTACGGTACGTTGTGAACCTCGCGCGGTCGCTTCTTGGTCCATGAATATATTGTACCAACAAACTTGGGTGTAGCGTCGCTCTATGGCCAAATCCAATGACACCATCTGATTCTTATTGGACAAGTGTAGGTATAATGTTATGTTGTACATTTCCAAGTAGGTACGTACTAATTCTAAACCGAAGGAATCTTTTTCGCAGTAATTAATTGTACTTAACTTAATTTTGTTTAAATGTGAGTCGAATTTGTTGTTATCTGGATCCATTAAAAATAGAATAAAGTTTGGAAGGATAAGTATTTAAATTTTGAGAACATGCCTCGTGGTTCTGCTTTGCGGACTGTACCAGTAGTGTGACATTAACGCGTATAAACAACGCGACATGCATCTGATCACAGTGTAACGGTGCTCCGCCGAACGGCCGCGTATCTCGTGGGAAGCCCGCGCAGCCTCTATCGCGCGCGCCGCTACCGCGGGAATGAACCCCGGACCTCGTTCGTCATGCACACGTCCTCAGCGACACGTCCTCAGATTATCGTGCGATTAGCGCGCTCGCCGGCAGTCTGTAGTAGGCCCTGTACCAGTATTCCTGTCGCTCAGTAAACATTAGATAATTGTAATGTTACCTGAAGAGCTATCCGTGGTTCACGTGCAACAATACACGACACGACACGCCACGACCACCGCGCCCCTGCAACGGTACCGCGGACGCATTGCAAGCGAAATCTGTCCGAGTGCGCAACATTGTATTGTAATCATTTAATTAATTACCAATTTATATGTACTTAAACCTCCTTATTATTGACAGGAAAATTACCGCCGGCACGATACCTGAGGAAGGCGGGAAATTTGAATTTGAGATGAGCGGCCTCGCGCGCGTCCCACGGAGCGGCGAGCGCCTCGCGTCGGTTTATGGCCGCATTACCATCCTCGGCCACGCTATTGACTGACATGTAGCGTCCGCTAATTAGCCGATTATTTATCGATTACTTAATCCGTCATTCGAGATCGGGCGAAGATTGCCGCTCGTTAGCAATGCGAGTGACGCATCGGTGCACGATAACTCGTTGATAACGGCTCGAACTCATGAATGGAACACTGATAATTTTACATCAGGTACGTTTTGTTATTTTGTATGAGTTCCTACACGGTGCATCTCAGCAGGTGCCGACACGTCGATGCGCCGGTATTATTACTGGAAGACGAGACGAGATGGGGCGCGGGGCGCGGGGCGAGGGGCGCGGGGCGAGCAGTAAGCGAGCATAATTCTAGCAACGTGTTATCGTGACCTCCACCTCGTACTCGCGGAGGAGCTTAAGCCGCGGCCCCCGATCAGATGCAGCGCGCTGACTCAGAGGGCCTGAGTTATGGCTGGGAGGCTGCAGTCGTGTGTGATTTATCTGGCTCGTTCGCGATAGCGCGTATGATGGCGGGCCAAGATGGCCGACCTCGATATGATATAATTAAAGCGCTGGCCGGAGCACGAGCGCGCGAAATATTACCATACCCCGAGTATCGAACATCGCCGTCACCGGCGAGCGGCTCGGCGGCCGGCCCGGCGGGATTACAGTGCGGAGGGCTTCAACGTTGCGCTCTTATCGTCCGAATCGTCATGCGTAGTGGCCGTAACTGCTCGATAGGCTGCGAGAATCCTTTTCTTATCTCTTTAGATGCCATCATTCTCTATGGTACTTCATTCTTTAGTTTAATGTCACTGAACGATACGTTTGAATTTACATCGCTGAGCTTGTGTGTTGTCGGCAACATTTGGTTTCTCGCTCTCACTTACTGACGATGAAAGTTCCTGTCGAGCTGCAAGGTTGGACTGACTAATAAGTTCTCCTTTGAAATTACCTGGCACACAAATGTAACCATTATTGTAATGGTTGAATGACAATTTTAACGTAGTTCGATCGCTGATGGACCTGATAAAAAGTTAATGAAATTTAATGTTGTGGATTTTAAAATTCTACTTTATCATTAATATGTTTTTATGATAAAGTGGACTCTGTTTTCTCTCTACGCTTATAATTTTACCTTTGGTCTCGAGAAGTCTGGTCTTCTGGGGTCACGAGCACACTACGATCCAGAGCCGCGGCCGACGGCGGAGCTCGCCTTCAAATTTATTTGTCAGTACAATCAGCTCCGAGTTCAATTAGTCCGCGATGACGAGGATAGATACCGCCGCGGCCGCTCCGCTGTGCTCGTGGCAAATGGGGACGGGGATTCAATTACAACCACACCAGGAACAAATACGAACATGCTCAATCTTTAAATGTTGTATTTCGTATAGAGCTATACCTACTATGGCTCTAATCAGAATCAGGTGATCATCTGCAAATAAACCAGACTTTGAAGAAGAACGGAATCGAGAGATTATACAAGCTACTTAATTTTGATTCTCAATTTGTTACCTTAAGCCTATGGCTAAAGCTGTTTTGATCTTAAATACGAATACCCTACCCAGACGTTGGAATTTTTAAAAGTGGAAAACAACTCACGCAAATCGCTAATAAAACGAAATATTGTTTGCATTAGAATTTCTGAAAGCCAATCTTGATCACGGGAGAATATTCAATGCTAATTCATATCAGAATGGCGAGTTAGAAGTATCTGGTAGTTACGAGCATTTGAGTGGAATCGCGCGGCTCGATCGCTATAACACGGTCGCGTGCGCGCGCGCCGGTAACACTTATCATTTATTTGCGCTTAATGCAACTCTAGTAATCCCTGGATATTTACTGCTCGAGAAAATAATATTTTAGAGCAACTGTTAGTATCGCGCTCGCCACTCCGCCGTGTTATGGAAATCTTCGATAGCTTCCCCATTACCGCGGCGTCAGCAGCCGCGTCAGCCTCGTGCCCGGCTTCGGCGGTTTATATCTGCGCCGGGACGCCGTATCTGGAGATGCAGCAGGTAGCCTGCACCTGGACTCATTCGTATTATAATATTGTATCACAATAAATTCCACTCATTCGTAAAAGAAAACAAAAGTCTCGAGAAACTTCGCAATGTCGATTTTTTCCTTAAAAATGGATCATTACCTTTCATGCATCTGCATTAAAATATCAATTATCATAAGACGACGATAAGTGGGCGATAAAATTATGTGCGTACATTACTTTGTGAGACGCACGAGATGGACATTCTCGGCCGCGGCGGAAAAAACAGAAAGATCCAGCGATTCATATTCATAGCCGCCGTCCGCCGCGCGGCCGCTGCGCGCGGGTTGCTGCGACCCGCGCTGTTACAATGGGAAAAAAAGTGTAAGGATGTGTCCGACAAACTGGTCGGCCCGGCGTCGTGCACCGAGCTTTAATCTGCATCGAGATGGATTCAACGGACACCTGATTCGAAAAAACGCTATGTAGAGACGATCCGTATTGTCAATATTTTCAGTGGCCCCGCGTGCGGCCGCGGCCGCCGTAGTGCTGCGGTGTTAAGGTCGGTATCGGCGTGTGGCGGCGCGCGCGCACGAAAATTGGCAGAACGCACAACACGTTTGCTATGCTGCGCGCGCGCCGCACACCTGCGCCAAGCGTGAGCGGCATTCTCGTAGCGGACGCGTATTTACGGAGTATTGATTGTATCAGCCCAATATTTAAACTAAACTAGAATGTAGTGAAATATGCATTGAATGTTAGATTAATTTCCTTCGAACGAAGTGCATCACCAGCCAGCACTGCGACTTGCAGCGCTCACACGCGCACGCGGTGATTATTCTGAACACGGTAGGTACTACGTATAAGTCTGGACAAATCTTCATTTTCTTTCGATCAGAAGAGAAGAAGTGCGCTACTGATCAATCGGAAGTGGTCATGAGGTAATGACAAAGTGTAAGATGCTTTCGTTATAGGCTAATCACACTAATTTACTTAACACAATTTCTAGAAAATTATTTATGTGCCAGTATATTTACGAATCTCAGTTTATCAATACATTAAAAGTTAAAACGTCTGTAGTATCGGAAAATATATGTAAATGATGGTAATGGTTGCACAACACAAAGTGACTGAGTGCACTCTAAACTCCTACATAATTTTGAGTATTATTGTTGTGTACCTCAATATACCTACTTTCTTTTTTTCTATAACAGTTTTGATATGTTAAATAGACAGTGTAGTTGATAAAGGACTTGGACTCACCAAGGGACGCATAGGGCACGTTGCCGGGTCACATTGTCCCGGCGGAGCGCGCGCGGCCTTGACCCCGGCCGCGGCCGCGCGGGACCCACGCTTTTTAGCACACTTCCGAAAAGGAGGTTCCCACTTCCACCATTTTTTACTTCCATAACCGAATATGAATGCGTCATCAAAATAAAATGGCCGTAATGTCGAGCCTTTTATGCAACCGAACATTGTGTCGCGACACCGCACGTTTAAATGTATTGAGCGGCAGGTGTCGCGCCGCTATATTAGGACGCTCATCAGCCAAATTCGTCCGTCGTTATGTTATTATCTTGCTAAGCGCGGGCGCGGTAAAGGAGTTGTCAATTTTAAACGATCACTTGCCTCCCGCACCAAACACCAAACGCGTGCGTATCGTATCGCCATAATGAACGCGCTGCATTATGTTATGTTTGAGGTGGAAACTGAAACTGTTATTTAGGTAATTGCAGACCTATTTCTATCAGATCCACTTGGCTTCTTTCCCTTATAGTCATATGAATATGTTTCGATGGAATGAGTGGCCATAAGACGTTAGACATCCACGCAGGGCTCTCTCGTCTTCACCGAGCTGTCTGGACCTAACTGGACCACGCTGGACCTCGGTGCACACTTTTGTAAAGTGAAAGCGGTCTTCTTTACCGCCATTGTCAAATATTAAGAAAATCGAAGAATATTAAATTTAAATTTTGCATATAATAAATAATATAATATATACTTAATATGCGAGTTTTATAATCAAAACTTGTAACAAATAATGTCGCCAGCGCTGATCGTTGAAATAATAGAGAAAATAAGTTGCTTTAATCGTTCAGTCGATCGCCTTAATGAACACGGCGTACAATTTACAGTTTGAAAGGTGATTTAATTAAATAATTTATCATATTTCAATTATCTGGTCGCGTGCTCGCGCAGCATAAACACAACAATGTGTTTCACTTGCAACATCCAATAACAACTGATCAAACGTTACACAGTGATATTATTCATACTTACACAATGACGTCATCGGATCTCAATTGTATCGACAATGCTGATATCGCGTTGCGGCTCGCCGCTCCGTTTCTAATGTTTACTTATTGTGATAATCTTAATCTTTTCGTGCCCCATTGTTAAAATCATTATCTTTGAATTTCCGCTGTTTTTAATCCCCCACTGAAAAGAGCATTGTTATTTGTAAGTAGACAATAATCATACAAATTATGATTTTGCGTGGCCGCGGCCTAAGCTAAAAAATAATCAATAAGATTAACGTTGTGGCCACTACCTACATATGTGTTGAATGACAGCCGCAGCCGCCGCGCCACGCCGCACCGCACCGCGACGCACCGCGCCGCGCGGCCGAGGACGCTCGTCGCTCATATTACTAAACACCGGAACATCCAATCTATAAATCAGTGGCATATGATCCGTATGAGTTGCGCGTGCGTCTATTACAATGGAGGCGAGGCTGGCGCGCATGGCAAGCGCGCGTTCGGGGAAGGAAGCGCTCTCGGAACGACGCACCTGCGGCATTGACATGCGCGCCGCGCGCCGCGCGATGCTAATGGATCATCATAACCACAATCTTCGGCTGCGATCGACACTTTCAATCTTCCTCGTAGGTGGCAGCACTGCTGCGGGCGCTGTCCGGCGGTCCGGCCTGCGGTCCCGGGTTCAACGGCTAATATGAAGTACCTAATGTGAAAACGAGCGGCGAGCGATTGATACACGTATCATAAGTTTACGGGCGGCCGGCGGCGTGTGTGGTAAAATAAAACATTAGATGGTTCGCTAAGTTTTGAGCACTATAAACAATTGGCGCCGAAACGTAATAAATTACGTGAATTAGGCGAGCGGAAGATATGATAAGAGGCTCGTAATGTGGTTTATTTCGTCGGTTTATGCATGAGAACTGTAATTTCGCATACTAATTTGTTGAACATCATTTTAGCGCCATTGTATATCGCTATGGGAGCACGGAGGTACTGGGAAAAAATTTAACAAAAAATTGGCCGTAAAAATGATATATTATTAGTATCAAATATATTATACTAAAACTTCAAATTTAATGTTATTACTCTGATAACAATGTGTAAAGTTAAAACATACTCGTAATTTTATTCTCATTAAAGTTTTATAAAACAATCACAAACACACAATTGGATGTTACAATCTTACAATGCACCGAAACTAAATGTCGCCGGCCCGAGTGAATCACTGACACGATTTGTGACGGAAAAGAAAAACATAAAAGAAAACATTTATTTTATTTTTTACACATTTTTGATATAATGTAACTATTTACACATGTATTTCACTTTTGTAATGACTCTCTTAGTTTGCGATACATTAGGATTGCCTGACCCGTAGCCCTCCTCTGAAACCTTTTTAAAGCTAGCCAGGGTAGCCAGGTAGTCATGTGATCATTATTTCAGTTGCATGAAGGTGCTGGTGGCGTCCGCGGCCGCTACATAATTCCCTATCGCGGTCACGGCGTTGTTTTGGAACTTATCGGAAGCAGATGATACACTGTTGTAATATGAACGTTCGTGGAACCGGCGCCGATACAATAGATTGTATTACACGGAATCAACGCGATTGATTAACGAATTTATTATCGTAGCGTTCCGGGAAGGGCGTGACACACATCACAATCGCTGCCAGCTGTCCGCTGGCCACTGCCACCTCCGAATAAGTTCACGTGGCCCACTCCAGTGTCGGCACCGGTTGTCCGTAATAACTCACCATTACCCAAAATCTGTGTAATTCATGCCACTATTTATCTATTTATCTTCAGCTCAGTAGAACATTTTCCTCGGTTTTAAAATCATCATCGACGAAAAGTCGATAAGAAGTTTTGTCATTACTCGCGGGATTGCTATTATTTATTTTAAATAAATAATTATTTATCATGTTGGATTTACTTCTTGGGACATTTATGGAAACTCTCAGGTTTAGATATCCTTAGATTTGACTGTACCTATTATTTCAATCGTAGAAAATATCAATTAACTTTGAACTTAGGCAAATTTTTGGCTGTCAGTACCTACTTCTAGGATAATTTTGCATCTCGGCTATGGACCATTGTAATCGGTTATCGTTGTACCGGCAGTGTGCGGCTCGCGGCACCCGGGCGCCCGGTCCGTCCGGAGGTGATTACCAGCAGTAATTACATTTGCATCGGCCGCGGGGGGTCGCAATCACCTCAATAAATTGATTCGCCGGATTGCCGATCTGCGCCTACGATTATATTACTATCATACTGTGTACGTTTCTATCAGTGTCACGTAGAAATCGGAATCCTGTCTCGATGCAATTATTATTATATTATTATCATTGTCTCTATCCAAGAAAGCCCTCCGTTGTTGGTGTACTTTTCATGGTTCCGGTTACAGTAGACCAAAATCAAAATAATCTTTGAAAAGGTAAGTTCCTTTATGTTCTCAACAACTCGCTTCATGTTGCAGGCTGCTTGGCCTTCGAAGAGAACGACTGCACTCTCACACAATTACTATTTTCACTGTCAATCAGTTTATTGGCAAAGTCACCAGAGATTGGTAGAAACTTAACAATTCACTCTGGTAATATTGTTGGTATAATGATTTCAAAAAATATTAAAAAACTAACCTGTGTTCAATAATGCGATAATAATAATTTAACAGATAGACTTTTGTTATTCTAACATTTTCCACATACAAGTTGGTAGATAGATAAATCAGAAATCAGTAAAATTGAATTGTTTACTCCCATATCAACAAAAAGTCGACAGAGTTCGTGACTACAAGTGTACAAACCTCGAGATAGCGGAAAATTATTACTTTATCTTTGGTAAATCCGCTGCGACAGGCCGCGAAGTGTTCGCCACGTCGCCACGTCGCCACGTCGCTGCATTGTAATAAACCTTATAAAGTTATAATCGCTTCGGGAGCTGTCAGCGAGTAGGAATTAAGAGCACCGTCGACGGCCGCGTGATGGATCACCTGCGCCGGCGCTGCCTGCACCGGAGCTCGTCGCTGGGAACTTTATATATTTGGAGATTGCATTTTAAGTATCTCTAAAAAGCTTATTTCTAGTTTTCATAGTAAGAGCTAGAGGGAGCCACTCCCTTCGACGTGAACACACTAGGTTCGATAATTTGACGATAATTAATTACATTTCTTCTTTCTGGGCGAGACTCTTATTAAAAAAAAGAGCTAAGTTCATCAATAGTCACTTAATTTCTAGCTACATTGCAGTTAAACAATAAATGGACTCGTTCTGTCCAGGGCTAGTGGGCTCTACGGTACATCAGGTAAGCGACTGGCAATACGTTAATGGTCCCCCATTAAACGTTTCTCTCGATATAATTCCTAGTTTGGATTAAGTTGAGGATCACGACAATGCAATGCACCGCGAAGATATGCACCGAGCCGCAACATCAATATTACCACACTAGCAGCGCAGTGAGTCACCTGTCCAAGAAAGCGGTGTAAAATGACTGCTTGTTATATTTCTGTGCTCACATCTATAACAAATCGCACTGTTTGTGATGCAAGCGGTCCGACCATTAGGTACACAGCGGTACGGCACCTGCCGCGGCCGCTCCATCAGTATAATATTCATTACCGCAAAATTCTCAGAACCAACACGCATGTCAATAGCCAATTTTATATGCGAATTGAACGCATTAAAATATTAATTTTATTGTTCTGAAATGCGAGGACTCGGTGGTCTTCGATATTATTATCCTACAAGTATTGTATCTTTCATCTTCAGAAGTAAAAGGCATGCTTGAGCACGGATTCACCCTTGGAGCCTCCAAAGAACACTATTGTATCTGTCACAACAAATTGACATTGATAAAGTTTAAACGTCTCTGTTTTACTGGGTTTACTTAAAAATTATTATTATCACTTAATAATAAGTAGACAGTCACAATATACCTAATGTAGAGTGTATGTGACGAGAGACTTGCGAATGTTTACGGGTCGAGCGGAACTACAATACAACCTGAGAGAGGGCCAAAGTAAGTGGGTGAAGTGGGTTTTTTGTTACTTAACTAGCACTCATATCGTGCACAATATTTCTGATAATCATAAAAACTAGATAGATAAATACTTTTTTTTCAATGTAAACCCGCACAGGTGGCACACTTGCAGGCTCTTTGTAGTTGTTTAATAAACTGCTATAACATTGCTTGAGGTTGCACTGTACATTTTATTATTTGAATGGGATAAATTACAATAAGTCCGCAGACCAAACTACAGCACCAATTTTGTTTTGTTTCCTGATTGTTTTCTGTGTCAATATTTTGTGAGATCTTGCTAATCAGATCGTTACTTAAGCGGTCCGGCCTTCGCTCTATTGAGATATAATTTTAAGCGATCTACCACGCAGCACAAGTGTACCTACTCTCTGTCACGATGACCCTACAAAAAAGATCCGTTACCGTCAGACAATAATGGAAGGCCCGCAATGCTTGGTTTTAATATTGCATTAAAGTTACATTTTAAATTTGAAGATTAGTTCTCATGCAACTGCCGCTAGCTGGTGGTGCAATTGGTCCGGCCGGTGTGCAAAAAGTGCGATTTGTGAGCGCAGGGGGCGCGCGGGGCGCGGGGCGCGGGGCGTGGGGCGCGCGGGGCGCGG
>DWKA01002793.1:0-10222 GCA_018249155.1 Panoquina ocola ocola
CATCGGTCCTCAATAAATCTACAAAGTTTGAACGAAATCTGGCCGTTTAAAGTGGGTCAAAATCGCGCCCAAAGAAGGCGGTTACAAACATACAGGTGAAGCTAATACCTAAAAAGCGTGTAAAATATGTTACTTGTGTCAATAGAATTGTGGCAACATGCGACATTCCTTTTAATATTATTAGTTGAATTGAATATCATTTTTATAGAATGTACCTAATGTACCCGCATGGAATACTACCCCGTTCTGTGTCTATTTGCAAAAAATGTCTTCTTTCTTTCTTAATTATTTAAACTCTCTGTCTAAATGTTGTTTAATTTCTACGTAGTACCTACTTGTAGTATATTCGGACGTCCGCTGTTTTAGTGGCTGCACACGACCCGAGGCGACCAAAGCGTCGTTACCACAGCAATCATTCTCTCCTGAGCAGCTTCCAACTATCGCACGTAATTAACCAATGTCCAGGGGC
Source organism: Panoquina ocola ocola (assembly GCA_018249155.1). NCBI lineage: Eukaryota > Metazoa > Arthropoda > Insecta > Lepidoptera > Hesperiidae > Panoquina > Panoquina ocola. The sequence goes on from DWKA01002793.1 coordinate 470, forward strand.
CACCGACCAACACGCTGCTGGAAGAGACAACAGTAAGATCAACGGTAGGTATATCTCTTGAGCTGTATTCTGAATGACTTCTTCTTAATACATGAGTACTTGTGCAATTGCAAAATTAAGTTAAATAAAACTTTTGATAACCTAGCCTTATTATGAGTAGTTTAAGATGACGTCACAATATGGGTTAAGCCCTCACGGCCTATTTACTCACGTAATTATGAGAATATACGATGAAAGGGCGTGAAGTTATTCCCGTTCAGGGTTCGATGGCAGTATAATTATTTAGGTATAATTTCACTAAACAACTCAATGTTTGTGTAATAGGTATACCTTTATATGAAAAACTGCTGCGCACGTCTGTGTAGGGTAATGTCAGTGTACAAATTAATGTCATTATTACGACGCAGATATTATTGTTTTACAATCTAAGATCTCATCCCACTTACAATCAGATGCGATTGTGGTACTACATTAACTTATTTAACTACATTAACTTTTTTTATTTATTTAACGGCCAACCAAAAAGCCTAGGCCTTTCGTGAAGCTCTATATCATTGTAGAAAGTCGGTCGCGCCCTGCCAATATGCGGACTTCATTAGCCGCCCGCTCAAACGACGCAGGGGTCAGGGGACAGCCTTCGTCCATTATTGCGTGTTTTTCCTGTGATGGAATGGTGTCGTTTTGTACGGGTCCCACCTAACGAGGTATTAAGCACTTGGTTCGACAAACGATGTGCTGTGGAGGATTATCTATGTCCGTAAGCAACAAGGGTTTTGTTTGTGTTATTGTTCGGTGTGTTATTAGAACCGTGAATCTCATTAATCTTTGCTTTTGGTATGAAGGTCCGAAACCTGGTGGTAGGACGGAGTACCTATTGAACAGAATACTGTCTATTTGGCGAAAGTTTGAGGTAAGTTAAGGTAACGAAAAAGAATATCATAGATTAGTATAAAGGCATGGGTAATGTCATAGATAACACGCAATGATTATAGTCTGTGCTAAAATTGTCTATCGTTACTTTATTTTTTTGTCATTGATAAAAAGACAACGGTTCCATTCTTACGTTTTATTACGTAAAGGAATTTCGCTCAAATACTCACTAATTAGTTATTTAATGTCCTATAAAATAAATAAATGCACCTCCTGTAGGTAGTGTCAGCAAGTTTAATATTAAAATTTTTATGAAGTCCTAAATCTATAATGTAACATTTGGGAGATAAATTTAAAAATAAACACGCAATTTCGCCGGATAACATCAATTCACACTAACACGAAATTGGCTATAAATTTATTAAGACGACACAACGAAAACAAGCAAATTGGTATTTGACTCTTTGTCCGCTATATTAAAATACTGAAAGCATACTTTAATAAAAAAATGTTTTCGCTTGGGTAAATTACTGAGACGGTTTTGAGGTTCTTATTTACCTATATTTAAGGTTCATTTTCGTTTGCTTTAGAGTTTTCTGATTGTATTGCTTGTGAGGGTACATTGCTGTGTATGTATGGGTGGGAAACGAAGGTAGTATCACGTCGAGCTATGGATTCATCTTCGCGACAGGAGGCCGATTTGCGGGGCATCTTAATATCCAATATTTGTTTACCTTGGTAGTATTAAGGTTAGTGACGTTTTATTTAATGCTTCAGTCAAGAAAAAGTCATATTTTTCTTCAGCGAAGATAAAACTAATTTTGAGGTCATATTCATTAACAGAATGTTTTGACAAGGTGAATTGAAGTGATTTGAATCGCCTAGGACTTATTGATTGATTCTAATTAGAAATGTTCTTCTGTTCCTGTACAGTTGCATACTGTGATTTGAATGTTTATTTTTGTTAAATTTTACATTAAATTACAATCTTTGGGGTTGAATCATTATAATAAGATGTTCTTGTTGTAGGCAGATGTACTACGGAAATCTTGTTCTTGAATAAAGGCGGAAGAAAATACCCTTTCATTTGCGCTCTATATTAATTGTGAGACAAATCATTTGTTATCCATCTCAATCCTAAAAGGAATATTTTCTATGGTTTTCGATTATATGTTAAAAAATATTAAGTACATACTAAAATATCACTAAAGAACGTTTACAAAAAAAAGAAATCTTTTATTACAATTTTATTTCGTAGTAAAATAAAAAATCGAATAAAATAAAGTGTCTAATGCACTCAAATTTCCCAGAGTGCTTCCAAAGTAAAGTAAAGTATGACGTCTTCTTTCTGTCAAATGTTCGTCTGGCATCCCGCAAATGTCGCGAGTTCCAAGATGGCGGAATTCGCGCGTAAAACTTTACTCGTCTAATATTTCAGCCGCGGCCGCGATAATATCCCCGTGCATCCGACTGTCTTTGTTGTTTGTTTCGAAATTCTTTCGTGGTCCCGCTTTGTACTTTGTGCGCATAAATTAATTTTAGCGTCGCATCTGATCAAGTTTTACAAGTATTACTTTACAACTTAGGCTGTACTTATAATATTTTTTAATTAAAGGCATTCCAAAATATTTTTGAATAGTCAATGCACAGATAAAAAATTTTTAGTCAGTTATTTCTGCGCTTTTTATTATAATAATTTCTTTCGTTATGGGTGGCATACCTAATACCCAGAAAGGAGTATAAATGTCCCTGTCATTAGGGATTAAAGTTAAATAAATAATAGTAATAAGCAGTAGGTATTGGGGAGGCTTAGAATACCGGTGTCTATCCCACATCAATAACAGGTATCGTAAAACGTAGCAGAAGCTAACTGGAGTGAAATGCTTTCATAAGGATTTTACAATCAATAATAGTATCGATTCATCTAATTTCAGAGGGTAGCTTTTGCTTACATTACGCCAAACGACTTGTTTTCGAGCTGGGGGCTTGATACCTAGTTGTACCTTTCCCTTTCTTGGTATACCACAATCATGTCGGAGATATACCTACTCGTAGTCATAGACAAAGAACTTGGCAAGAATTTGAAAGAGACAGACGCGCAAAACAAAAAGCAAAGCAAAACGACTTCTTCGTATCGAATGTCTTTTTCTTCATCTTGCCAAGATACATGACTGTATCATGATGTAAATTTATCTGTAGGTGACGACGACCATGTAGTTACTTAAGTGGATCACTGTTTGTTTGAGGGCTATTTAAGTACATAAAAAATACGGTAGTTGCAAAGCATAACATTCATACTGTTTAAACCGATTCAAAATTCAACACCGCGGAACTAGTGTATCAAAATATTGACACGACAAACACGCCGGGGGTAGGTACACGGCCGAAGCGTCCAAAGTCAACACGATGTATTTTGACTGGGGATAGTTTATCGATACGTGAACTAATCCGTATGTTGATCCGTGGCGCTAGCGTCGCGACATCCGGCGATGGCGGCCGCGTCATTTCCGCTTCCTGCTCTGCACGTAGGATATAAATAAACGGAGCGTGCATCACACATTGCGTGGGATAAATCGACTGGTTAATTCGCTGGGGATTTATTTGTCTCTTGTTTTTGTTTTTATGGAGGGTATTTTCTCTAATATTTTATTGGCGATGTATTTTTATGTCAAATAAATTAGGGTTATTGTAAAGAGGACCAGTTCCAAAACCAATTCACAATTTGAATTTGGTATTTTCACTTTCTTGACTCTAGCTACTAACTTCCTTTTAAAATCGATCTTTAAAAATTTTTTTTATCATTTATACATACATACATATATCAAAGCCTGAACTCAGTCGCATTTAATGCTTTGTGGCGATGCAGTCTTGTATGATAAAACAAACCAACTTAATAAAAGCCTATTCCCTTTTAACGTGCTACGGCGTTACGTGTGTCTCAGTAAATAAAAAAAATTAACAAATTAACGTCAACTATCCTTCGTCCTACGAACATGACCAGTAACCACTCATCAGGATTTCAAAAAACGATTTGTTGTGCTAAAGAGTCATTTTTCATGTTAAGTCAATTTTCCGTATACTTCAACCGCCCTTCAATTTCTCCAGCTATCGAGTTACACACGATTTACGATTGCCGACCATCTTGACCGGGGGTAATGTAGCGAGTGGTCGCGGGCCGATTGAAACTCGCGACCATTGGGGCGCATTCCTTAAGTGATGTTTTTTCAATGGTTTCCGATAGATTAGCTAAGGTGACCTCAGACTCACCGTTTTTAGTCATCTGTGTGATCTTATTTTGATGCTGTTCTCATTAGACTGGGTTGAAAATGAGCGTTACGCATTCGTTGTGAAATGAGCTGATTATCCACATGATGGTAGCTAGTAGCGTTGAAGGATTTCATTAACATTAATGGCATCAACTATGTGTAGCCAACCATGACAGATCTTAAGAACAAATGAATAAGTAGGATTTCTATTTTGATCATGAGAAATGAACTTGCAAATACCTATTATAAAAGATTTTTCACAAGTTCGAGCAGAGCTTAACTTTTATTATGTTGACTTTTGTAGTTTTTTTTAGTTGCAACTGTTTTCGTACACCTCATCTCATCATCATCAGAAAAAATATCTAAATCTCTTCAATTAAAAAAATCCAACCATTTCTAAGCTGGTCGTTGTGAGCCATCTTTCAGTGCTCTCCAGTATTTTCTCAATAAAACTATTAGAATGTGTGTCACGGGCCACGCTGAGCCGGAACGGGAGGGTCGTGACTCGTGACATATCTCACATATCGCATTTAAACCGCAGCTACTGAAATTTGTGGAGGATTTACTGAATTGGATTCTTGCCCTCTCAAGATTATTGCACTAGTCCGTCCTTGCTACGTGGATTCTTGCTCTCAAGATTTACACTTGTCCGTCCTTGCCGCGTATATGCGTTCTTGATAGACGGGTTTTGATTTCTGTAAAATGCTATTTTCCGGGTGAAATTAATTTGATAGTAAAAGAAATTAGAGAAAAATATAAGAGATGTAAGGAGAGTCTGGGAGATACATGGTTTAAACTTAGGTATCTCAATGGATTGAACAAAATTAATAGAGATTCATATAATTTTTTACTAAAAATATTTTAAGTAGGTGTATATTTTCCAACTATATTATACAGAAGTATTTTTTGATGTTTAAATATGAAGTGTTTTACTAAAATTAAAAAACGTTTTCAATACACGCGTTCGCGACCGACGACACGATTTTATAGAGCAATCATTGAGAGACTTCCCTGTGCCATTGAATTTTTAATGAACGCGCTTTAGGGAGTAAACATTGAATGTAGTTTTCAATATATCGCTACAATTGAGTGTTTTATGAGTCAGCAAGCAAACACTGAGATAGATGGGTAGGGCAATTTTGATTTCGCAAAAAGGGAAAAACACTGGCCACTCCAATTTCACAGAGAGCTCACACAAAAGATCACCCACGTTAACTATGAATGGCCAGGAACAAGCATGCCATGGACACGAATGGAAATTAAAAAGAAAAAACATTCGAGAAACGGAAATAGGAATTGAATTTAAGTACATTTAAAATTTCCGACCCCCGGCTTTGACTCGGCAGTAATAAAAGGATGCCTGTGTTCGAAATACGAATGTTTTTTGATCTCGTTCGCTCCCTTAACGGCCAGGCATTTGCGCCACGCGACTAAATGGATTATTTTCTTTCTGCGTTCCTTTTTTAAAACAATTTTCTCTCTCTTCAGTACCGATCGCGACATACTCATCACATGCAGCATTAGCTCGAATTTTAGTTTTATCTCGAGCCAAAAGGGTTCAGTATCGCGCGTGTTTTGTTTACAAACATTACTTGGCACTGTATTGTGTTTTGAGTGAAGTGTTCCTTTGTACTCGACAGACCATTTTATCGTGACCCAAACTGGCTTGTGTTACTTAAATCGGTTCATTGTGGGACGGTTTGAGTATTACAATAAGACGGATCATTTTAAAGTAGCGGGGTTGGCAAAAGAGGAAACAAAACGTTGACAAGCGTGGGGTGTGATTGGATTAAGGAGGGTTGACTTTATGGTTGTCGTACAATTTGGAAATTGACTCCGGGAATCTGTTTACGTGTGTTGCGGTGTCTTTTTTTGTTTGTGGCATTGGGTGAGAATTTTTCTTTTTTTATCAAATTAAGGTGCGAGTTGTCTCGACCATTCTGTAGATTAGTCAGGCATTAGTAGGTATCTACTTGTTGTGTAAGTATTTTGATACTGGGACTATTTTATTAGATAAATATAACGCGGATAGAATGATATGTAAGATCTACAACTCTTAATAGTATAAGGTATAAGGATGAGCCAAGTGTGGCTTAATTCGGTAGATTTATAATCGACACAAGCCACCAGCCACCAGTTATAAGAAATATCATCACAAGTCATTGTACGACAAACAGACCAGACGCCAAGTTTGGGGCTTATTGATTTATTATCTGTATAGGACGCTACACTCCGTCTTGAGTAAAGTCTTTGCGCTAACGATTTCTAACAAATTATTCCGAGATGTCAACAGCTTAATGAAGCGAAGGCGTGAACATTAATATCGGAGTTTTCCACCACTGTCCCCTTGACAATCCATTCATCATTTGCGCCAATCTGACAGATCTCGACTGTACCTACTTGTTATATCAAGGCTGAGAGAAAAATGAGCATAACTACTGATATTAAACACACTTACTAAATCTTTGTTTTACATTAGTTTTCCAACGAAGGCCTTTTTGAACCGTGCTGGTTTGAAAATCAAATATGGTCACAGCTTTTTTAATAGTTAAGATTTTTTTTACATTCATTTGCAAAGTAACTACGTATGTATGTTAGATAAATGGTTTTATAATTAACTTTTACTTCTTTTGTATGCTAATTTGAATATCAAATTAAAGCCATTGTTTTTGAAACAAGCATTACGTTTTGTTTTGGTATTTTTTTTAGATAAACAAAACAAAACACTCTATGACTCTATAGATAAAATAAGAAATGTAATGTTAGTAGAAATCCTCCGGCATAAATAAAAAAAAATGTAAAAATATGTACGCTGTTTGTATTCCGCGTAAAATGTTGTAGTTATGTTTGTGGTAAAAAAAAGTTATTTTCAGCTAACCAAACAAACTCCAAAAGATATAGTAGAGATATAACAATATAGAACAGATTGCAAATCCATGTTATCGGTGAAAATATTTATATTTCATAAACTTACCAGCAAGTTTTGTCTCTGAGGAATAGAGCACAAAATGAATGAGAGCACAAGATGACTTAAGTAGATAATACCAGGAATCTGTTTAGTGAGGGATTTTCATTTTTATTTATAGTAAATATTTAGATACTCAATTTATATTTAAGTATTCGATTATAAAGGAGTTAAAGCGTATAAAACACCTCACCTTTGTCCTTTTATTATCTACTGTGTAGATAAATTAGTATTTCAGAGATATTTTAAAAAGACATTGAAAAAAATTAAATCACCTTCATGGAAAGGAGAAACCTCTGAATCAAGAGGGATTATTGTGATTTTTAATTACCTCATAAAATAACGCAATTTAAATGTGATTTTAATAATTGATGTTAAAAGATATCTAAAACTAGCTTAAATGAACCGCGAACGATGTCTCCTATAAATAAGAAAGTCCTTCACAAGATGATAATCATATTACCGCACAGCCAATGGAAATGGCACATACATTAAAATAGAAAGTTTCCATTTGGCGAGCTGTTGGGGCGCGCATTAGCACAACAAAGCGACCGATCACTCATCGCATGACTACTGATTTATTTTAATGGAGATATACTTTTGATCAGCGGGAATTCGCGGTACGGACACTGTATTCGAGCATTTCGAGCTTTCAGGCGACTTTAGAGATAGACATAAGACACAGACATAAAACCTATATGAATAAATTATTTTTGTGTTTTATTTTCAGGTATTGTCGATGTTTTTTTATAGAACCAAATGTGAGATACATTGTTAATTGCACTAAATTGTGTTTGAGGAAAAGTCAACGTGTTCAGTGTATGGCACATGATACGAATACGTAAACCAATGGCGCTCATCTAGTTTTCAATCTTTCTGGTACTAGAAGTGTAATTAGAAGTCATTGGAATTAAATAGATAAGAAGCATTAAAGACCAAGTAAATGATTTTGGTGTCGTGCTGAGAGGGATCATGGTAAATTTATTCGAACCCCTGGACAAATGAAAGTAAGAATGTATTCGATAATTATAAGATCAAACATAAAAGGTTATAAATATGTGCTAGTGAATAAACGAAAGCTTAAGGTTTCTATTAATCAGATTTTAAATAACAGCATAGTATCTTGTAAAAAATATATTGAAAGCTATCTAGTGTTACATAAACTTTATATTATATTAGATCTCGAGAGTCTAATACATCAACAGTATCGCGAGTGCTGGCACTGCCCTCTATCAATCACTTAGGGAAACCTATCAGAGCACATCCATAATGCGAGAGATAACTTGCACAATACCTTCGTAACTTGTCGGACCCTTGGCGGAACTGATATTATATGTTCTACGTATGTAATGTGGTAAAACTACGAGAGATGTGTTTTAAAAGTTACGTTAAATGTTCAAGCTATCGATATGTCTTCGTTTCAAAAGTTATGTTCAATGTCCAAGATATCGATGTCTTCAGATTTCTTGTCAGGGTAAGACCAGCTGCCATCCTCCGTTTTCGAAAAAATACTGGCTTAAGTGCAGCCATGTATGATGTGATAACTGTCTTTATTATAATAATTATAAAACTGTTGACAATAACACATCGTTACTAATTCTTCTTAACTAAGTTGAGTAATTTATGTTCACTTCGATATTTTTTTCCTTAAAAACATTTGCCCTTAATTTGACATCTTAGTATAAAATATGGCGAAGACATTTTTAAGGCAAAAACTTGTGTAGTTAAAAATAAATGGCAGTAAATTATTTCCTTTCTCATGCATTCATATTATTCCCAACAGAGAGATAACATAAAATTTATGCTAAACTCATGCTTTAGGTAATAACGACATCCGAGCTAAAGTTTGTGTCCTAAAATTAGGACGTAACGACAAAATGACTACCATTTATCATCCTTTCTCTAATGTTTTCTAAGTAAATGCGATCGGATAACTATTCCTATCTCTTTCACTCCAATCCACAAGAGTATAGGAGGAAGTGGATGAGTCTGCTTTATTAGTTTTATTATGAGAATTGATTTGGGCTTAAGGAAATTTTGCATGCGATTCGCAACGTTCGCGCAGACAAAATAAAACATATCCCGAAGGCGTAAAACAGGTAGCCCTCAATCATTTAATTTGACCATAACGCGAGGGACTGCCGGTCTTGATAGTATACTTTTTGAACCAATGTAGGTATTAATAATAACGAAGGAAGTAACTTTGTACTTATAGCTTTTCGGAATAATATACGTAGGTATTATGTATGGAGTCCGAGATTTATTTTGGTCTAATGAATATTTACATGGACAAGAAGTGCAGCAACCTAGTTTTTATATATTTATTTGTGTTATAAATACATTTATTAAAATAGATAAAACATGGAATATTGTCAACATAAAGTAACCATTTAATTTTATAATATGAAAGGTATCATTGCTGTGCTCTTGCCTAAATATATAATTAGCTGTAATCAAACCTGAATAAACGCAGTGTGTTTAGAGTTTATCCGTTGTGTTCGGGGTGTTTGTAAGGATGTATGGAATGCTCTATGTCTCTTACTATAAAGTAATACCACTACACGGATAATATAGTCATCGACAAGTAACTTGGCAAGAGTCTTAGGGAGGACGCACACAGCGTAAAGCGTGGCGCGGATACGGCGCAGATAC